>JBBYHL010012479.1:0-11744 GCA_038381835.1 Adansonia madagascariensis
TCGATACAATGAACATTGTATCGATACAATGATCAATGTATCGATACTATGAACCATTGTATCGATACTATGAACCATTGTATCGATACTATGAACCATTGTATCGATACATTCTTTTACAGAATGCATGTTTTGGTCCCGACATGGTCTAGTATCGATACATGAGGTCCTGTATCGATACAGAGACTTATGTATCGATACATCTACATGTTGTATCAATAAAATGGGGACATTTCAAATTTGTGGTGCGTTGGAGCATTGTATCGATACATGAGAACCATGTATCGATACATTAAAGTAAAATTGTGAATTTTCTCATATCTTTTGTCCCCAGATACCTTGGACTACGTCATTTGATGCCACATCTTTACTTTTACCTTTGATATGATCCCTAGGCCTTCTTGACATCCTCAAAATGCTGTCGCCTGGCAATGATCGCCCCCTCTTGCATCCATGCTCCAGATTGCTAAAAATTAGCCTAGAAAAAATAAGGTGTCTACACTGGGTCGCCGAACCATCCGCTATCCATGCCAAAAGTCATGGTAAACTCGAAACAATGCTTAAATTGAACACTTAAAAACATTTTTAATCTTTGATTAAAAGCTGAATTTATTTGGCCTAATTAAGCCATGATCTCAAACATTTATACTTGATATATTCCCAAGATTGGAGAACTAATATATTAAAAACATTAAATCCATGCTAATCCACATTAATTGAGATTAGTATAGATTTAACTCAGAGTTGCTTTTCAAAAATAGCATAGGCACTTATCAAACAGGCATTGTAATGAAGCATTTTAACAAGCACATGATAAACCAAAAATATCATCATCATCCCAACATCAAATACAAGAGCAAGCATCCTTAAAAGACATTTTAACAAGTAAATCATGCTTAATATGAAAACCACATCCTAAATAACATCATGAAATGCTAGATGAACATTCATGAGACATAATTTCGTAACATCAAAACAAGGGTTGATGAAAGCATCCACAGAAAAAAAAATGCAATTTTTAGTCACTTAAGCAATATTAAAGCACCATTAAAACAACATAAAATCAAATACCATTAAGAAAAATGCATGATTTCCTTAGATGGGTTATGGATATCATGAAATGGATCACTAAGGTGACATGAAAATAAAATGGAAATGTAAAGAAATAATAAAGAGGGAAATGAATATACCAATAAAGCTTATATCCCTGTGTTTCCTCACTTTCTTTGGCTTTCACATGCTAGGCCACTTAGCATGCAAATTTTCATTTGCTTCTATGGTGATTGTAAGCTACATGAACTTCTTGGATGGCATGCAAATGGGATTCAATTGGTGGTTGAGCATGAATGAATTCTTTTTTTTTTTTTGCAGCGGCTGTTTTTGTTTTTTCAAGCTAATGCCAAAATTTTTTGGTGCCTATTGAAAATTTTTTTTAGGGCTCTCCCTTTCATACAAAGCAACAAATGTTGCTTATAAAGGGTGATAGACTAAGGCTAAAAAACCTAGGATGAGAAGTTAATTTAGTATATTGTCTCACCAAAATGATGAGTCATGGTGCACTAGGATGTGTTTTCAAATTTTAATTGGTCCAAGTACTAATATTTGAGTACCAACTAACCACCAAAGTTCTAAAATGTCCCTTGAATATTAATTTTTGCCATGAAATACCCCACCATCAAGCTAATTAAATCCTTAAAAAATCACTAACCCAACCCAATAGGCCCAAAATTAATTCAAATAATGGACATATTGAATCAAAATACTTTCAATAAAACCGATCAAAATTTTAAAATATTTTAAAAGATGACCCAATCAATTAAATAAAATAATTAAATATACATGTGGGCCCTATTTTATTTAATATATATTTCTTAAGGCTTGGTCCTAAATTAAATAATTCATGGCCCAATATAATTAAATAAAATAGGACTAAATAGAATAATTAAATATACATATAAACTATATTTTATCTAATGTATATTACTTATAAGGTTTGTTCTTAAATTAAATAATTTATGACCCAATATAATTAAATAAAATATGCCTAAATAAAATAATTAAATATGAACGTGGGCCCTATTTATTTAATATTTTTTTAAGACTTGGTCCTAAATTAAATAATTTATGACCCAATATAATTAAATAAAATAGGCCTAAATAATATAATTAAATATGCATAATGGCTCTATTTTATCTAATGTATAATTCACAACCTTACCTTAGCTAGGAATGATGGGGATTGGACACAAGCTTGTACGAATGACCCTGATAGTGCTTTAGACGATGGCTTTTGACGCTCCGAATGTTGGCCCAACAAAATAGGGCGTCTACACTACCTTTTGTGAAGGTGTGCCAATATTTATGTGGATGGCTAGTGCCAAAGTGTGAATAGACGCATTTTGAGTGCTTGCTAGTTTTATATTTTACAAACCCACTGTCTGTGCGTCTTGGATATATTGGCTGGCAGTCCTTCAGCTTGTACTTCCCTGGATGCCCCGGCAAAAGTGTTGGTAATTCCTTCTAGCTGGTGGGGAATTAGCTTCTTTGTCTTGAGTAGTTACATCATACTTTCAATTTATGCTTGTCTTTTTTCTTGTTGTATGGTGTCTTCCATTTAATGATTCATGTAATTTCACCTTGAATTATATAAAAAAATTAAATCAGTTTATATGAATATGTATGTATCTGAACAACATTAATCTTTATTGGCATCCTAGTATGATTGTTAATGAATGGAGAATTACATAAATGAATGAATAACTTAATGAATGAATCTATGAATGAATGAATGAATAAATAAGTGAGTAAAAGGGGCAGAATTTAATGAAACAGATTAGATGTTAGAGAATTGGCTAAATATCAGACATAATGATTATTATAAAAGCACTGAAGAATTTGAGTCATGATTCAGAAACATTGTTTCATTAGCTAAAATTCTCTAATATATCCATTGATTATGGGTGTACATAGCCATATTTACAAGATTCAAAAGCAAAGTAACAAAAAGAATTGTTGTTGTAAATATTACATTTTCTTAATTGTGTTAATGCTTTTCAAGGATTTTTGAAAGCCTTAATCATTCATTTTTTTCATTCATTTTTTAACCCTATATTTATAAAATTTGGCAAATGGCCTTAAAAAGTTATTTTCACAATAATTTCATTTCCCTTGCATTGTAATACTTTTGATAAAGTGATCTTTTTTATGTAAACCCCCAACCATTTTTATCAGTCTACTGAGCAAATTTTTCATTCCATGGACTTTATAAACTCTAGTGTACTAACCCTTGCCTCTAAATTATCGCCCATGTCTTGATATCGAAATACAATAAATGAAATGGATTAATACATTACAAAAATTATGAATGCATGAACATATAAGAATGTGAACTTTGTAGATGCATGAATGAATTTAGAAGTTTTCATGGAATATATATGAATGTGATGCCAAGAATTAAGAAAACTCATTTGTAATGTAACAAATTAATAAAAGTAAAATATATCATAATAATACAACATACATTTATTAATATCAAGAAAATCAAATTATAAGAGTAAAGGGTTAGAAGTATTCCCCATGCATACCTAATTTGGTGCCTTCTAAAACCGAGTATGTCTCTAACTAGGTGAGTGCCCTATAGTTCATTACATGAAGTTTGGTTTAGACATCTAAATAGGTTCTTAAATTGCTCCCTGAGTCTAGAAAGAACTAACGAGGTACATTAATCCTTAACCATTGCGGTTTATGTCGAAATGGGTTCAATTCAAGTAGGCTCATCTTCTATGTCAGTAACAAGACTAACACCTCGGGTAGGCATGGGAATCTACACTTGGTAGGCTTTTCACTGGCGGAAACAGAGGCTAACCCCTCAGAAAGTAAAGCTACTTTGCCCCTCCTAAAATATTGGGTAACCTATCCTAAAGGAGAATCTAATGCATATACATGTGCATAGTGTACGCAGGGGAACAACTTATATTTTATGACTTGACTCTTTTAAAAAAAATGTCACCTTATCCTAAATTTCCCAAAAAATAATGCTACAAAGAAAACAATAAAGTTAGTAAAAAATATATATCAAAATTTCCATAAAATAAAAGCTTTTATTTTTAAAATACCAAGAACTATAATTAAATACCGATTGAAACCAAATTAATTAAAATTTAACTCGTGAGTAGTTTTAGGCCTGACTCTCTAGCCAATGCCCAGCGGAGTCACCAAGTTGTCGCAACATGGCCTAGATACAAATCTTGGCTAGCCTGACCTAAAATGGCAGGTGTACCCCTCGTTCCTACATATATCTACATATCATTATTCTTTTATTTTTAGGAGCCCATATCATTATTATATTATTTTTTTATCATTCATTTTTTGTGTTTAGAGGCTAAGTTGTCGAGATGAATCGCTTACTCAACTTAACCCTAAATAGTTGTTAAGAAATGGCCATTTATTTTGGAGTCGCCAGCAAATTGTTATTCTGACCTAGTGAGATTTGTCACCTACCAGAGTTTGAATTTCAAGGGTTACGAAACCCTTGAAACAAATTTTGAGATTTGTGAAAACACCAGAGGTCGCATGAAAGGGTCCGAAAGTCAGTTACAATCACAAGAATCGAGCTTCTCGTGATGCCCAAAAGTCAATACCTTATTAATCATGTGTCAATTTAAATTTGAGTTTTATTCAATTTCAACATTCTATATTTAATTATAATTTTCATACATCAAAAATAAATTTTATGGAACAATTTTATTATTTCGAATGAGAAAATCAAGTTTCTAATATATTTGGAAATCAAAATATCTTTGACACCCTTCTGAAAAACTAAAAAAATACGAGAGTTTTTATTATTTTCTTTCATTCTACGCTAGAGAGTCGGTGGAATACGAAAGGTTTTATTTTTTCAAAATTAAAAAAATCCTTATTTTCATTTTTTAAAAAAAGGATATCTCATTCTTAAAATAATCAACAGAAGCTCTCTCATATGATGCAAGAAATTCCACTACTATTTTAACATCGGAGACATTGCATTGATTTTTTAAAAGTTCCCATTTTATTTATGTAATAGTATAAAAATTCCTTAAGACTTGGTTGAGACAAAATGTACTAAACTCGACTTTAAGGATCTCAATCTGGTCATCTCCCCCAAAATACACATTCGACCTAAAAGTATCATGTGACCTAAGAGGACTTGGTTCAAAAATAAATTAATGAAATGTCCCTAAGGTGTGTACCTTCGACATATAAGTATCCTTATACCTTAAAAGATTTAATAACTTTATAAACAAACGAACCTGCTCCTACTGTACACCTTTGACATAAAAGTATTTTGGTTATCACATAGGACTTGGTTCTAATATAAATTACTAAAATACCCCTAAGTGGTACCTTAGACCTATAAGTACCCAATAAGCCTAAAGAACTCGATATCTTTATAAAAAGACTAACCTATCTTTATTATGCATCTTTGACATATAAGTATCCTGGTGATCATGAAGGACTTTATTCTAAGAAAAATTACTAAAATACCCCTAAGGTTTACCTTTCACATAAAAGTATATCATTAACCTATAAGACGCAAAAATGATATGAAATGACAATTATACCCTCCATGGAAAACTTAGATATCAAGATCGACCTAGAATGCAAAAATTGCTAATAAGTCCCTAAACTTTTCAAAATTTCATTTTATACCACCACGAGAAAATCAGAGAAATACGTTTGAGGATTGGAGGAATGCTAGAAATATTTGTAAAATGTCAAAATTATCATACTAACCCTAAAATGCAAACTTTTTAAATGATCCCTAATATTTTCTAGCTCTGCAATTTAGTCCCTCTACAAAATAAACACATAATTAAACACAAAATTCATCATAAAATAAATCATGGAAATTATGTCAAAATCACATAATAAATTTGGCCAAGTACCTACGGCCTTAGAACAAAAAATTTACATTTTACAAACAAGTCCCTAAACTTTTCAAAATTACATTTCTCCTAACGAAAAACTGAAAGAATAAAAAAAGTTTTAATTTGTTCTACACCCCTCTGAAGGATCGGAGGAATGTTAGAAATACTCCAAAATGACCAAAACACCCCAAATTGAAGGTTTTCCCTAATGAGCCTAAAACTTTTTTGTTTTTCAGTTTAGTCCCTACATAATGAAAAATCATAAATTAACACCAAACACATCATGAAAAATCATAAAACCACACAAAAATCATGAGAGCGATTCGACCAACATCTATGGCCACAAAGCAATTTTTTTCACATTTTGTAAATCAGTCCTTGAACTTCTTAAAATTACAAAAAGACCCCTAAAATCTAAAAAATGCGAAAAACGTGTAAGAATATGCATTAAACACTCCCTTAAAGGCACCTAAGACTTTTGACCAACCAAGAATGTCCCAAAAAATATTTTCAATATTTTACAATTAGTCCATAAATTTCCTAATATAAAAAAAATCCAAAAACATATATTTATCACAAAATTAAGCATAAAACATCATCAAAAATTTCCTATTAAATTCATCCAAGGCATGGATATTACCAAAATAGAACTTTTTCATCATAAAATTTTATAAATAACATCATAAACACGTAAACAATCCTTTTACAAAGCTTAAAAATACATGAAATCACTAATATTTCAACATGAACATAAGATGATAAATATTACAAAAATATATTCATGAAGATAATATCATTTCAACTAATAAACATAAATTATTATAATGAAAATCAACACAAATACAATAAAAATCAAATATATCGTCAAAATACATAAGCTTTGTGCATGGTTCCCATCCCTGGCCTTCCAAAATAGAATGGAATCCATGAAGTCAGGCAATCATAAAACTCACTTAAAAGAAGATTCAAAGATGAAATTAACAGAAATGAAAAACTTTGTCAGAGGATACCTTAGAAAACCTTAGAAACTTTAGAATTTTTTTTATTTTTTAGTGTTTTTTATACCAAAATAACAAAAGCCTCATTTGAAAACAATGGATTCAGCGATTGGCTAAAGTAAAAGCCCTGGGCCCCTTCTAGGCTTTTTTAATTCATTTTATTTTTTATTTAATTAATTTTTGTTTTATAATTATTACTTTTAATTTGATTTGATTTAAATTAATTAAGATTGTTTTTTTGTGGATTATGTCATCGATGACATCATCAAGCTCTACAAAATTTGTTGTAATATTTATATAATATGTAAAATTATATCATAAAAATTAATTAAAAGGATTAAATTATAAAAATTAAAAATTATGTATTTGGAGTAAATTTCTTATAATCAATGTAGTTTAATCCATTAATCAAATCAATTTTAATGTTCAAGAAAAAAATCATTAAAATTTTAAACTCATAAAATTTTACAAGAAAAAAACCTTTACAGGGAAAATTTTTATATGAAAAAAGAATGCAAAACTCATAAAATAAATTAAATTTTAAAAAATAATTTTAAATGAATATAAAATAATATTTGAAGAATTTGAAAAATTATAAACTCAGAAAAAACCTACCAAAAAAATTTACAAAGTAGAAAAATCCATTTCTGGGCAATGAAAAAATTCTAAAAAACAAAACAAAACTCATAAAATAAATTGAATTTTGAAAAATTGATTTAATATGAATTTAACAATAATATTTGAAGAATTTTAAAAAATTATAAACTTAAAAAAATCCTACCAAAAAAATTTACGGAGTAGAAAACTTTGTACCTTGGAAACGAAAAAAATTCAAAAATATGCTCAAATTTTATAAAAATGAATTTCATCCATCACATTAATCAAAATATTAATTTATAAAAATAATAAAGATGAAAACTAAAATCTAAAATAATTTTTTACTGAAAAAATATCACGAGTATGATACTCATGGTATTGTGAAAAATTCAAAATTACTTACTACGGACAACTTGACACCTTGTGATATAAAATGCCAATATGAATTTTTCCTTGAATATTTGTAATTTTTTGGAGTGCATATCGGCAAATATACCACAGTGGTAGCGATAAAAATATGCGACGGTCAACTTTCCAACTTTTATGAAAAATTCTCAAAAAATTTTTAAAAATAAAAAAATTGACCGTGACAACATCTGTGCAAAAATAAATTTCAAAAGAAAAAAGAAAAAACTAAAAGCAAATTATTCTACTTTAATATTCTTTTTTTTATCCAAGATTTGTTATGTACGACTCTTGAAACGACACTAATTTTTTCACGTGCACATGTGACCATTTAGGCATGACTGAAGAATCTTGAAAATGTCCATTCCACTAGAAAGAAGCCAGCCCTCACCATATGGCTACTTGTTAGCTTTAAAAGAGAGATTAAACAAAGAGAGGGGGTGAATTGGTTCTATAAAAACTTTATAAATTTGAAGTAAATTGAAAATTAAAGATAAGATAAGGAAGAGAAAAACCAATAATGGATGTATAGAGGTTCGGTCCTTTAACTAGGCACCTACGTCTTCTCTTCTTTAAAAATACTAAGTAAGCTGTATTGATACAGATACCTTTGTATCGATACATATGAGGGTTTCAACCAAACCTGGGCTACTGCCAAACCTTGTATAAATACTCATGGAGTGAGTATCGATACCAAACAGCCTGTATCGATACATACACACTTGTATCAATACATTTAAGGGTTCATACAAACCTTGGCTACTGCCAAGACTTGTATCGATACTCATGGAGTGAGTATCGATACTAAGCAATCTGTGTCGATACAAATGTTCTTTGTATCGATACATTTGATGGGTTTTATGCATAGTATCGATACACATGTTCTTTGTATTGATACTAACCTTCAAAACTGTTTGTGAAATTATTTTTGTTGACTCAAACACGTCTCAATAATTTTTAAGAAATTACAAACTTAGTATTTTTAAAGATGCTTTTCAATTTAAACATAAATACCAAGTTGAGTATTAATTTAATTTAAGTTGTTTGTTATATCAAAATCGAAATCAAGGTTAACAATCTGCTCCTTTTTTATATAACAAAACTTAAGATAAATTTACTTGTGTTTGAGTTTAACGTAAAAATAACTCCCCCTCAATAAGTTGCCCAAGATTAGAAATTAAGCTTATGAAATCAAGTTTATGTTTAATATGTAATTCGAGTTCCAACATATGCATAATCAATTCATGGAAAGCAATATATTGTAAATTTAAGGTCTTTCTCCCCCTTTTTGTTATATCAAAATAGAATTCAAGGATAAATAGGCATAAGCAAGCATAAGTAGGATAAATTAAGCAAGCAAAAGATGTTCAAGACAATGCAAAACATAGAGTAGCATAGAAACCTAAAATCATAAAGGCCGATAAGTAAAGAGAAATCCTAATGATCTTAAAACGATATCCTAAAGACATAAAGTTTGACAATTTTAAGAAATGTGTCTAAGTTGACTAGTTGTCATCGGTCGGAGGATTAGGTGGAGGCGCACGAGGAAAGGCAGCGGAGAAAGCATGGAATTGCTCCGTTAGAGCTCGGTGACTTTGCTCAAGAGTAGAGAGACGAGCATCGATGGTGTCAAATCATCCCATGCATCAAAACGACCCATAATCGATGTGAACATCATGGGAATATCCATGGGCGCGAGAGTCAGAGTTGGAGGAGGGTCATCATGCTCTATTTCATCATGATCATCGGGAACGGGATCATCCGGTTGCTCAACTGATGGCTATCGACGAGCCTTTGGAACAAAGTCACCACCTTGAATTTCATATCCGGTAAGACCCATGGATTCGTGACCAATGTAACGATATATGGTTACCATAATACCGGGGTCGCATGAAAGATCGAGACCTTGAGTGTCAAAATAGTAACTCAAGGCCATGCCATGGAGAAGACTATGACAACCACGTATGCATAGAACAAGGTCCATAAATATGAAATAGGTTAAATTTGGATGAGTGCTGGATTAAATCATATGCAGTCACCAATAATCTGTGTCGCTAATCAAAGTATGTTTGGTTTCGTATGGATGGAGCACATGTGAAATGATAAGATAGAGTAAGCGATCGATTGGAGGAAGAAGCGTGGCTTTGTTATGGGGGGTGCATAATGCGACGGGAGTCGAGCCTTCATGGATGACACTTTCATTTAGAAAACTAAAGGCAAAAGCGAAAGAGGCCATGTTGACTAGGAGATATTATCCTAAAAGATAGGACTGAATAGCAATAACATTATCGTGATCATCAATAACAAGAGAGGCATTGTTAAAGAAGGCACGGACAAGATTTTTACGTACCGAAACATTTAAGGAAAGGATTTTGGTCTATCCGAAAGTTTCAAAGGTCTAAAAGTAAGGATAGTTAATGGACCAGAGAAAAGGAAAGTCGATGACACGCCATTATTGGATGGGCATCTGGGCATAAATGGTGGTGAAACGCTCTCGAGCCTGTGTATCACGAAAGCACAAGTGAAAAAAGGACTGATTTTGGGCTAGAGGTGATTGACGAGCGGAAGAGATGGAGGCACAGGTGACGAGACCTTGATGGCGTGCTGTTTGTTTGGTTTTAGGAGCCATGGGTGTGTTTGAGGACTTTGTCGAACAGATGGTGAGCACTAAAATTGGTTTGCAATTGGTGTGATGTAAGGAGTAGATATGTAATCAATCGCATAGACAATGGTGGGGAACAGGTTAGGAATAACAAGGAGTTGACTTTTTGAAAAAAATTTGGACAAAAGGAATGGATTTAGAGAAGGAAATGGTGAGGGTTAGGGTGATAGGAAATGTCAAAATCTTGATGGTTTGGATGATAATGAGTGATTTTGAAATGGTTTTGGGTAAGTTGGATAAGAGAATTTGGTTAATGGATCAATCGATTTTGAAAAAAAAATTGAGGATGATGAGTTTTGAAAATTAGAGGATGGAGTGAGAGAGGGATGGTATTATGAATAGTGTTTTCGCATGAGAGAAAATCGCATGGGGGGTTCTAAATGAAAAGTGAGTATCGATACAGAAGAAGCAGTATCGATACAAAGAACATTTCTAGGTTCTGTATCGATACAAAGAACTGGGTCTCGAGACTTAGATTAAATTGCTATTGTATCGATACACACTGAGAAGTATCGATACAGTGTATTGATACAGAAGGGTAGGTCTCGATACAAAGAACAAATCTGGGTTTGTATCAATACAATGGAAACAAGTCTTGATGCATGGAAGAATAATGTACAGGAATCAATACAGATGACCTAATATAGGTTCATTTTCAATAAGATGACATCAAATTGGATGTATTTTTTATCCAATTATCCATTTAAAATATTTAAAAATATAACTCGGACCAAAATCAAAATCATTCAAAGCTCAATCAAGATGTAACAAAATTGTCCAACAAAGTCATGACAATTGAGCATTATCAAACAAGCAAGTATGTAAAATAGTTTTATTAAACTAAGCATTATGCAAACAATAGTAAGGCACAGCATCAGGATTGGATCAAATTATGAATTTTAGGGTGTATTCATTAATCCAATTTCTCTTATAATCGTGCAAAATCTATCCTTGTCAAGTGGTTTAGTGAAAATATCAGCTAATTGATGCAAGGTATCAACAAACTCAAGCAATATATCACCTTTTTGCACATGATCTCTAATGAAATGATGTCTGATTTCTATATGCTAGGTTTTAGAGTGTTGGATTAGATTTTTGATGAGACAAATGGCACTAGTATTGTCACATTTAATTGGAATATGATCCATGGTAATGCTAAAATCCTCCATTTGTTGT
>JBBYHL010012490.1:0-11744 GCA_038381835.1 Adansonia madagascariensis
AAACGCAATTAATTCATATAATTTAAAATTTTAAATTTAAAAATAAAATGCATTATTTTGTAAGTAATAAGATTAAATTTTTATATTTATAATTTTTTATTTTAAATTGTGACTTTATTCGTGTCAAAAGAAAAAAAAATTGAAAACAATTAGAGCAAGAGATAAGACCTGTGCCATTGAAGCCAGCACATCCAGCAAGAATTTGGAGCAATTTAGCAATCTGGGCCCAAGAGATATATTCACATATGGACCGTACCTATAATTAAGAACGCTCTCAAACTACAGTGAGTTTCTTTCCCACCCATTAACTGATTACTGCTGTGAGAAAACCCTGACAAACTTAAAGAATCAGGAATGTTTTATCATTTCTCTGAAACCACGACCAGACACTGCCAATTCCAACTATAATTCCCATGAAACTTGTTTTTATTTTGGCTCATGATTTTTGCCCCAGAAACCTTAACCTGCATGAAAGCTTCAATGATATAAGCGTAGCAGCAAACAATTGAACTATAAGGTTTTATCCTCATGGAATTTTACTTATCTTAGGGATCAAGTTTGAAATTAACTACTTTGTTGATGTTATCATCTAAAATTTCTTGAAACGACAATTAATTGGAGAATTATTCAAAGAGACTTGGGTATATTTTGACAACATACCCTTATCACCCATTGTCTGCCATTGAAATGGTCCATGCTATCATCAGTTATTAACACTTACGATTCCGACTACCATATTACTAATTGCGGGGAAATTGGCTGAGAATCGTTGAATTATTTGATGGTTTATTTCTCCATATCGTTGCCAACATCCATAGCTGCTTCGTCCTCTTCATCATTATTCCTAGGAAAATGCCTAATACAAAGTTTTATTCCCTTTCAAAATATTTTCTTGATAAGAAATTCTTTTCAAATATTAAAATGTTGAAAATCTTTTTCTTAAAACATATTATTCGAAGTTCGACAAATTGCAGATTCCTCTCACATGCCCTTGTCAGGCAGTTAACTCCAAGACTAACATTCCGTCCAAGTCACTGTTCGTGTAGAAGATATGAAGAAGTTCTTGGCTTAATTAGCTACACAGCATAGCCATTCCAGTAGACAAATTAACAGTTGAAGATATATAAAAACAATAATATTCTCAAAATTCAGAACCCATGCTCGTTGCATTGGGTACAAAATGATATTTATATTAGTTGATATTTCGTAAGAGATTTACGGCACAAAAATAAGAATACATGAAAAAGTGTCACAAAGATATTTATTTTTTTAATTTTACAAACGATATTGCTGCTTAAGGATAAGGAAAGAGTAGTAAATTATGCTAAGATTCAAACTAAACCTATTGGATGTCAGCTCTTAATTTTTAAATAGTATTTATTTAAATTAATTAGATTAAACACGGATTTTGGAAAAACAAACTTTAAGGTACCAATATATATATATATATATAATTCAGGTATGAAAGGTCTGTCCCTAAGAATATATTATAAGAGTAGTTGTAAATTTTAATTTGCCTCCATTGCAAATGAATATATATGTATATAGACTTCTGTTTTCCAAGCATCGAATTCCACAAACCCTGCAAGCCCCTTTTTCTAAAAAATTGGTGTTTGGTTCCTAAGAAAGTGGACGAAAATTTAGCATAAAGTTATTATTTTCCTGTATCCATCCTCTCATCTTTAGACATTTTTAGATGGTTTAGGTTTAGATTTACGTTGACATACAATTTTAAATCATATTATGAATATAGCAAAGTTCTTTTTCCCTTTTGGATAATTAACATAGCAAATTCAGTAATTCACATATAGACAAACTATATAAGTAAAAATACTCTTTGTGATTTGTAGTAGTAATATATCTATTGAGAGAGAATGGGCAAGCGAGCTGGTCCAACTATCCAAGATGGAAGATTTCGGCCATTGTTGCAAATGAAAAGAAAAATTAAAAAGGAAAAAGAAAAGGAGAAATTATGGGCCGGGGTATAACCCAATAACAAAGTCACCTTCTAGCTGCTCCAAACTGCAATTCTGGTCGCCCTTCTTCGCCGTCCTCTGCAAAGAGAACACCCATTTTTTTCTGAAAATCTCAAGTTTCCTTCTTTGGGTTTATATAAGAATGGTAGCTTCGGCTATTTCAGCTTCTCCGAGTCCCTCTCTCTCTACTCGAACCAGACCCACATCGATTTCATCCCTTTCTCCGAGGTACGATGTTTCTTTTTACATTTTTTTTTTCATACGCTGGCCTTCACTGGAATTTCAAAGTTTTTTTTCTTCTATTTAACTTGCTGGCACTGCTCTGTTTTTTCTTTAAAATCTCTTACTCTTTAGAAACTCGACGAGTTTGATAGTCTCTGCATTTCCAAGCCCGTATGGGGACTCTTCTACAAAGGATAATTTTCAGGTTCTTGAAATTTAATTAATTTCTTATTGGCCTTTTATATTTTTCTTTTTATTCGAGTTACTCGCCATTGATTATTAAAACTTGCATTATCATGTGGTTAAACTCATTCGATTAATAAAATTAAAATACACCCATAATTTTCTAAAGTTTTTATATGTGTATGTTATCTTGTGCTTGCCAGTGTTTTTGTAGAGCTATAATTTTAGTGTTAGTTTAAATATTCAAGCTCTGAATACCTTAGTAGTTTATGTCTCCAGGGTTATCTACTAGAACTTCTGGGCTACCTCTGAAGATCGACAACAGGGGCTTCCATGATCCGAATCCAAGGTTTCTTACTCTTATCCTTTTACTTCAGTTTAATATTATTGCATTGTGTCTTAGGTCATTGTTTTTGATTTCGTGAGTTCCGGTGTGTGATACTTTCGACATTAGAGCCAACAATAGGTCGCAACGGTAATGAGATTTAAATCTAAAACCATTTATATCGAGGTGATCCACTTACTGACCGAATCAATCCATTGTTAATGACTTAATCTTTTTGAGGGAGCTAAAACATCAATTTGGTTTTCTTTTAAAGTTTACTTAGTTGTGACTTAATACTTGTGACAATATTATTGATTTTAATAGTTTATATATAATGATTGATGAATATAATAAATAGGCAAATAACAGTGTGATTTTATATTAAATTATGATTCGTAAAATTAAGCTATTTAGACTGCCCCAAAAAATAAAGTCAAAAAGTGTAGTTTGGGGGCAAATTAAAGTCTATTTAATGTAAATAAATACAAAACAAAATTATCAAAGCATGGATATCTACCAAAGGTTTCTAAAATTTTTGGGGCCCAATCTATGAACCACCTTCGAAAGATAGGTTGATTGTGAAATAAAAATCCTTTGATCTAATAGTTAGGTTTTGCCACCTCCTAATCCTAACCTATATTGTAGGGTACCTATTAGATGCGAAAATTTTCGCTCCTCTCTACCAAAAACATACCATCAGTTTCGGTATGTTTGATATCGACACCATAATATCTTTTATATGCAGCTATGGTGCAATAGAAGCCAAAAAGGGGAATCCACCAGTAATGCCTGCTGTAATGACTCCAGGAGGGCCTTTGGACCTTTCAACAGTGTTATTCAGGAATCGTATACCAGTCAATTCACAGGTTGCTCAAAGAGTTATATCGCAGCTTGTGACTCTGGCAGCTATCGATGAGGATGCAGATATTCTGGTCTGCTCATATTTTTACTAATTTTCTCTGCATTCTCTATTTTTTTTCCCGTCTAGTACATCGGTCTTTAAATCCAGAGTTTTGAAACCTGCTCAAGTTTTTTACTTTAAACTATACCTTGTCAGGTGTATTTGAACTGCCCTGGCGGAAGCACATATTCCGTCTTGGCAATTTATGATTGCATGTCTTGGGTAAGATTTTAAACTTTTTTCAGCTGATTCTTTTTGTATTCCTTATTACTGCATGCTGTGACATATTAGTACATATTCTAATGACAACAAATGCTGCATGTTTTATTCAAATTTCTTATTTTTTGCAAACATCAATTTTGTTCATTATTTTAGATAAAGCCAAAGGTCGGCACAGTTTGTTTCGGAGTGGCTGCAAGCCAAGGAGCACTTCTTCTTGCTGGTGGGGAGAAGGGGATGCGTTATGCGATGCCAAATGCACGTATTATGATACACCAACCACAAAGCGGATGTGGGGTATTATTTTAAACTCCTTGGTTTTGCATTTCTAGTTGCTATTGTTAGAAAAGAAAAATTATTAAAGGAGGATGAGAAGATTTGAAATAGCTACTATATATCTTGCTTGTCTTTTTTGAGACTCGAGAAGCTAGGTTATTTACTATGACAGAAGTTTTTACTTGTGGAAAAACTCTAATTTTGAGCATTGAATTATTTTTTTTACGTATTAAAATTTTGATTCTTGATTGCGTTCTAATGTTTTACAGCTAACAGAACCTGAAGAAATTTCCTTCTGCATCTTCTGGCACTCATTAGATCCAGGAAAAATCGTTAAATTTAAAATATTGAACTTTGCTTGTTGTAGATGACACTGAACTCTCTATAACCAATAATATGAACAAAAGTACAATCAAATTTTGAAATAGGATAATATCATACGTATAAAATAGAATTATAGAAAAGGAATTTATGTACCATCAAAATAATTATTGTTACATGCTTAGACAAGTATTTAGGTATTGATCTCTGTATACAACTTAAAATGACAACTGTGGATTTCTAAACTGCTGATTGTGAATGTTTGAGGAAAGATGATATTATTATTGCATGTATATGTTTATTTATTCCAAACAAAGCTTTGAATTATTATGTTCGGAAATTATCTTTTTCTCGTGTCCATCAGACAATTGACAACAACTGGGTCATTGCATCCTAATCCGTCATTATCGTATAGTTAGACAATGTGGTTAGGTCCGTGATCATTACTTAGATATCCTAGCTTTCATATACAATGCGGATTTCTATTTGATTTAGCTTTTAGTTTTCCCTGTTGGCATTTAGGTGCATGTTTTGCTGTAGGAGATAAAATTCATGTTTTTGCGACGAAACTAGACACTATGAAATTATTTTTAAGTTCTTGGAAGTCTTAACAAACATGAAATATCCATTTCATGTGCTTATCGAAATTGATTGGATCATGCGTTCTTTCCTTTTAAAGGGTCATGTTGAAGATGTCAGACGTCAAGTGAATGAAGCAGTTCAATCTCGCCATGTAATTTCCTTAGTTATTTTATTTTTGCGATTTTATGAACAGCTTTTGCTCTGGCAATACAGGTACTTACTGCTAAACATTTTAACCTTTTTATTTATTCGGCCTTTTTCCCTGCTATTTTTGTTACATAAAATTGACAAAATGTACGCGGCTTTCACCGGCCAGCCTCTGGAAAAAGTGCAGCAATACACAGAGAGGGATCGATTCTTATCTGTTTCTGAGGTAATGTTGCTTTCAGAATATGCGTTAGTTTTGTTTTCCCTGGCAAGCTTGGACATGAAACGAACATGGAACAGAGAAAAAAAATCCTTAAAAACATGATAAGAATGCATGAACTAGTCAAAATTTATGTATGAATTATTAAGACGTCAAAGTTTGTATATTAGCACCTTAAAGACGATTATGATATGAAAAAATAATATGAAAACAACATCAATACACGGATTGGCAGATAATGTTACTCAGCATCAATGTTTGCTGAAAACATCTTGCCTGACGCCTCTCGCTGTTTTCTTTCTTCTTGCTTCTTACAAGTAGGAGGAAAAGACAGTGACAATCATTCAATCAAGTTGGAATTGATTCTCCCATTAAAAGGGCCTAAATAGTGATATTTTTATGTTTTAAATTTTATGGCGTTGAACGGTTTCAATGATAGGTTTGAAAGAGAAGAGTGACCAGAGTTCTATCTTCTTGCGGTTTTCTTTGCAGGCTATGGAGTTTGGGTTCATCGATGGTGTCTTGGAAACAGAATACTGAACTCAGATTGGGCTTTCTCCACACTCCTTAGTTGCTGTGCTGCAGCAATTAATAGTTGTTGGCAAATTGTAATCAGGTTTTAAATGTGTGTTTATACATTTACATGCTGATCATTAGAAAAATAATGTTTTTAAATCTTTGTTATATTTATGTCATCATTTTTGCATTATGAAACTTTTGAGATCTGTCCATAAGCTAGAATAGGTTAGCCTTAAACAAAGTGACATGATTCAAATTACTATTTAATAATAAAAAATTTTTACTTATTCTAATTATAAAATAAATAAATATTAATATTTTAATAATATAATAAACAATTAAATAGATCAGTATGAACCTAGCGTGACCAAAGCTAGGGGCAAAGCCTGGGCAAAATGGTTGAAAGTTTCAAGTAGCGGTTTGACCCTGATCAAGGTCGGTATGGACCTAGCATGACTAAAGATTGGGCCAAAGCCTGAGTATAATCATTGAAAGTTTCAAGTAACGGTTTGACCCTGATCAGTTTCAAGTTAAGGGTTGACCCGTCCACAAACAGGTCTAAAAGAATTCCTTTGATTTCAACTTGATTTCTCTCACATTCACATTTTTCCATACCAAAGCAGCAGCAGCAGCTTTTCACCAGGATGTTGCTCTGTAATTCACCTGATCTGGCTTTCTTACAGATAACAAAACAGTTTATTTTGTAGTTAACAAACACTGTGATGATCTTACAATAAAAAAAACTACACAGTTGTTCTGAGAAATGCTTTTATTGATTGTATCCAGGAAATTATCAGCCATTTTTATATAAAATCAGGTTCAAGTATTGCTGACCAAACTTGAAACTCTGACATTTATTCTATGGTATAACACAAACTTGTCCAGGAAACTAATTCTCTCAGTGCGGCATCTCATTTACCTGTTGGAAGATGAAAATTCAGATCAGATTCACCAATAATGCAATTGTGTCATTTTTTATTACACACACAGTTTGCCAAAAACATCAGCAAGAAACTCCCTACAGATCTCATGAATAACAAAATTATTTCGTTAGATATCCAATAGCTCAGTTATTAACTACTAAATTAATAGAATTTAGGCTAGTTCTTGAACAAATTATAAACTGTAAAGCAGATTATTCCAGAATAGAGAAAGAAGCAAACTTGGAGCTGTACAGATCATAGCAAGAAAACATTTGAAGTGATTACCATAATTCTAGTTTAGGACACCATTCACGTTTATCAGTTCTGTTCTTTTTTTCTTATTGTTATTAATTTTTTCTTTTTTACTATCAGAAACAAATTTGTTTGTTTCCTTTTTTCATTTTTGTTACTCTTTCACTTGCATATTGGTACTCGGAAAAAAAAAAGGCAGTGCAAGTCGAAGGGCAAACAACTTACCATAGTTTTGCCGCACCATTGTGAATTTGTAAAGAGCCTTAATTAGTGACCCATATTTCATGGACTTCAAGGGTCCCATATGTCTGTAAAAAAAAAAAAAAAAGAACAAAAAATAATATAATTCTATGCAAAGGAAGCAGATTTATTCACACACCAAAAAAAAAAGTCTAAAGTCTGAAATGACTGTAACTTTCAGCTAGAATCTATGCAAACACTACATTACTGCTCAAGATAACACTGCAGTAGGTTAAGTAAATTAAGTAAATACTACTAAGACAACTGATTAGGAATGCTAAAAATAGAAAATGCTTAATAATCTCCAAGCAAGAGTAAACTGGATGGAGCTTTCGCATATTTCCTCAATGCTATTCTTTACTTTTCCCTTTAAATTGAAGAATAGACCATTTAGCAAGTTTTACACATTTCATCAGACAGAATACCAAAGTAAGCATCTTTGGCAGATAACAACAAGGAATCTTCCTTGATTCCAAAGAAGTTGAATCAAGAGAACACTCACACAATCTCAGTATATCGAATTCTCCAGGCAGGGAAACCTAAGTGGCACCTGGCAGGTCCATATACTAATAAAAGATCAGGTTCTGGCCCTCCACTGCCTAATGGAAAAGAAGATCAACTTCCAAAAGTCAAATTCACATGGTAAAGAAAACTGGCTGTAATAACCACCAACTAGATCCGACAAATAACACAAACCAACAGTTTTGAGTGCCTTGCTCAACTGAGATTCGTTGAAGATTTGATCTTCCTGATTTTGGCCAGTGGCACTTGATTTGAGGTACTTCATAAAAAGTACATTGGCTGCTTTGGCCACTGCTTCTTTCCCATCAGAAAACGATGCAAACTCCAGAGTCATATTTGGTTGGTCTAGTAGCGCATCATTTTCATGAGAGTCCTGCATAAAATAGATCAAAGGTTTGTTAGCAGTTTAGCACCTTTGGTAACTTTCCATTTGTATTAATGTACGTTACAAAATAATCAAATGACTTGACACATAATTGGAGCTAAACACACATATGGTACAGAGAATAGCTCCCTAAACTAAGGTTTCCAGAAAAAAAAAAAACCAAATAAAGATCCAAAGAGTTCAACTAGCAGTCAAGAACAAGGTCAATTTAAATGTTACAAATTTGTATCAGACTTTTCATAGGAGTTTCAAGGTTGTGCCAACCACGAAGTTAACCTTACTATGTAAATATTATATTTTGGTTGCATAGTATACCATAAAAAACCTTCGTATATGAAAGATCACTCTGCTGCTACACCAAATGACAGCTTGATTTTGGCAACTGAGCAACCATTTAACCAATTTATATTGAGTAAATGATACGAGTCGCAGTGAACCATGAAAAAAGTCTAACTTGACAACAGAGCAGAGATGATAGTACCTGAAACAATATTGCACCATCCAACTTTCTCAAGATGAAGTCCTTTGATTTCTTTAGTATTCCTAAAACAGCGAAATGGTATCAAACACTATTACTTTAAATACAAAAACTGCGGATACACCTTCACCTGATCAATCCAACAACAGTGAGAAACCAGAATTCTTACCTTCCTTATCATAAAGGCAAACATTTTTAACACCAATAGCCATCAGCCATTGCAAAAGCTCAATAATTTTTAAAGTTTGGGAAGCTTCTTCACTTTCTACCACAATAGCCAGATAGTGGAGCTTGGCTATATGGAGGGATTTGTATCTCCTTAGCATTCCCCAAGAGATAAGATGGTTTTCAAGCGCATTAGATATACCCATTGCAAAGTAGCATAAGTCGATAATGACATGTACGAGATGCCACAATAATCGAAGTAGAATGTTTCCAATCTGCGCAAAACCTTAAACCCAAAATGAAAATCTAATTTAATTCAAGAAAAATAAATGACATAGAAGTTCGCTCAGCACATCAGCCATGATAATTTGACAGAAAATTCATTACTAGTAATCTTTAAAGCCCATTGTTAAACATAAATTCCATTAAAAAGAAAAGGAATAGCTTAGCTAATATCTATCCAACAAAAGCAGTAAACAATTGATAACAGTTTACAATTCAAAGCGTTGAACAATAAGAAAGCATTGGCATTCAACCGACCCATGCATAATTTTGGTGTATCAATTATTTACTAAAAATTGAAGAGTGGAGAAGGCCCATCAAAAGTAATGCTAGTAAAAAAAAAAAAAAAAAACACACAACGTCAGCCATCACGTACTTGAGCAATCCAGCGATACAACATCCGCTTTCCCTTGTTGCAATCCATTGATCTCTGAAAAAAATAAATAAATAAAGAAACCCAATTAGTAACCAAAGAAAAAGCAAATTGTTTGACATGAATCTCTAAAGAAAAATAGCTTGAGAAAGCGGAATCATGCCTCTTACATTTAAACATAAGCAAAATTGAGCAGTGGGGGGATATAACTTTAATGGAATCGCGGCTTCGACCAAAAGGGATTCGAGAAATTCAAAAGACAAATAGAGAAAGAAAAGGCTACCAAAAGAGACTGGGAAAACTCCCCCAATGCAAAATCAACAGACCCAAAAAGCTAACTTTTTGAGATTAAAAGGAGGATGGAAAGCAAAACGGCAACGGTTCAAAAACGTGATTAGTGGGACAAAGAGAAAGAAAAGAACTCAAAACGCGTTTGTTTCTGTTTTGATTTTTTTTAATCAAAATTTTTTGCTCATACTTTATTCTCATATTTCATTGTATTACATTAAAAAAATTATTAATCAATTGCGTTTTAAAAAACCGATAATTAAATTTAATAATATAATATTTATATTTTATATTAAATTAATTTAATATATTATGTTTTTTATATTTAAAAATTAAAAATATTTTTAATTTATTCAAAAATTTTATTTACACAATATATATGAATAAAATATAAAATAAAAAAATTGAATAAATGAACTAGAGAATTGCTTTAATTTAATATATCGATAATATATATAAAATATGCAGTTTAGTTAGTTTCACGAGTTATCTATATTATATATAAAGTATTTAGTTGAGTTGTCACACCAACTGAATAAATAAAATTACTTAAATGTTATAATCAAGTAAAAACAGTAAAATAACGTTAAAATATTTTGATTTTTAGCTTTTTTTACACATGTATTTTTTAAAATTAAAAACTATCAATTCTTTAAAAAATTATTCATTTTTCAAAAAATTAGTTTTACATATATATATATAATTAAATTTACAGATTTAAGTTTTTTGAAAACGGTAACAAAATAAGTTTATCAAAATCTAAGTACATAAACTAGGCCAAAAGGTTATTTACAAAAATTGTTAATTGAATAATTAAGTTAAAAAGTATAAAAGTAATTATGAACCTCGATGAGTTTTTACACTTTTTTTTTTTTTATGATTTAGAAGAAGGGAAAGTGTTATCTAAAATTGAATTTAAACTATACATGTCAATTCTATTTAGTCTTAATCACTTATTACTAATTGGGAGTGTATATATATATATATATATTTGACGAGAGATTTTACACTTACTCTTCGTGTTCTAGTGGTGCATTACAAGACCTAATCAAGGGCTGAGCAAGCTTGGTCCAAGTGGACCTAAGCTCGAGTTTTTATATTTTTATTTTGGATCGATTTTTATAGGTGATTTTAAATTAAAATAATATATTTTTATTTAAATTTAATTATAAAATATATAAATATTAATTAAAAATATTTTTAATATGATGAACAATAATATTAATTTAAATAAACAGATCTAAGCATATCGAAAATGAATCTAAATTTGAGATTTAAAAAAAAAAATCGAACCGTGGTCCGACTCAACTCATGCCTAAGTCTATGCATTATTAGTAAATTCCATTCGGCATGTGTCCAAAATTGGAAGTGAAAATATAAATATATCATGCACTCTCTATGCGAATTTAAAAAATAAATATATACAATCAAGTAGTTTACTTCAATGTAGAATTTAAAAATAAAAATATACACTCGAATTTTCATGAAACGATAAAATAATGATACCATGCATAGATAATGCAAATTAATATATATATATAAACTCAAACATACAAAACAATGATGCATATCTTCGTACTCTCTTAGTAAGATTCATATTTTCTTTTTTTTTTTTTTTAAAAAAAAAATACAATGCTTCAATTTCATATTTGGATTACTACTTTTTTATGCTATTAGATTGTTAAAAAAATTATGTTAAATGATATTATAAGTTACGAACTATTATATGATATATTAAATTGTTTTATCGATTTTAAATATTTTTAATTTTTTGAATAATTAACTTTTATATTAAAATATAATATTTCAACATTTAAATTAAAATGGCATACGGAATTCACCCTAATATAAAAGTAAAATTATCTCACATAATAATAATAATAATAATAATAATATATTACATGAACAAAAGTTAGTAACAGCTTTGTAACGACTTTTAAGCGAT
>JBBYHL010012532.1:0-11743 GCA_038381835.1 Adansonia madagascariensis
TTTCATTTTCATATCATTTTAATTAATATGGTAGAAAAATATGGAAATTTTTAAATGTTGAATTAAATATTTTATCAAAAATTCACAACATTATATATACCCTTCTTCTATTATAGAAAATTGAAAAGATTTCCTTTATTTATTTATTTATTTATTTTTGGAAAGGCTAGGTTTCTTAAAAAAAGGAATGAGCAAATGTGTCATTAATCTTACATATTTTATAGTAGTTTTATTTGATTTTTAATTAATTTATTTAATTAAATTAACTTCACTTAATTTGAAATATTAATTTAAAAAATTTATAAGTAAAATAAATATTTTTTCATAAGTATTGATTATATATTTGACAATTAGTATTTACATGTTATATTTATATATTTTTATGTCATAATTATATTTAAAATATTATATATTTATTATAAATTTAATATTTTTAATAAGTTATATTAAATAAATTTTAACATATTATTATATTGGATCATATTTATATATTTTTATGTTACATTTATTATAATTATTTTTTATATCAAATTTATTTCGTGTAGAAAAATATGGTGTCGGTCAATGAGAGTATCCAGCATGGTAGAAATTCATTCTTCCCCTGACCTACTCGAGAGCTAGACTTATTGAAAGGGGCACTAATTAATGCTTTACTGATGTCAAAATAGTGGAAAACTGTGGCGCAACCGCGTAAGAGCTAAGAAATTTCTTTCAACCTTGAATTTGATCTATTTCAGGCTATATTTATTGAGTTAATGACCAGCTAAATCTTCATTGACAATCGAAATTAGAAGGGAGAAATTAAGAGAGAATGGGCGTTCGCTTGGTGTTTTACTTCATCCTGCTAGCAGCAACATCGATCGAAGCAGGCGTGGCTATTTGTAAGGAAAAATGTGGGACTGTTGCTATTCAGTTCCCGTTTGGAATGAGAAGCGGTTGCTATGGCAATTCGTGGTTTAGAGTAATTTGCAACGAAACCGCTGATGGGCCAAAGCCTTTCATCAGTCGCATCAACCTCGAGCTACTTGGTTCGGATGATTGGTCAGTCAGTGTCACCGTCAGCAATCCGGTAACTTATTTCAATTGCGGCAATAAAGGAAACAATGGCACCACTTCTCCTGCCAGTGTCAATCTAAAAGGCACTCCATTTTTCTTCTCAAGTAGACACAACGTACTCGGGTCAGTGGGTTGCGGCAATTTAGCCACTTTTTTTGGCAACAATCATACTGATCCCATCGGTGGCTGCCTGCAACAAAGATGCGGAGACTTGACTTCTAAATCAGGAGCCTGCAGTGCCGAGATTGATGAACATGATCAATCTCTCACTTTCTATACCGCAACCATGATTGATATCATTTACCCCAGGAAGAAAGAGTACGGCAAGAGATGCACATCCGCTTTCTTGCTTGACCTTAACTGGTATAGTCCGCATAATGTGTTGAATCCGTATCTAAGTTACGAACTTGTCCAGATTATCGGCATTGATACGACACATGTTCCTGCAACGCTGGAGTGGAATCCCGTCGAATGCGATTTGAAAGGTCATCGTTTGCTATAATAACTTTACTATTGATTTTTTATTTTAATAGATTAATTGCATAGATTTTCTTTTTACCTTATCAGCCTTTTGCTGTAACAGTTTAACCATGTGGTTTTGTGATTCGCGGTTAACTTTTATTTATTTATTTTTTAAAAAAAGAACCCTTAAATTATATAATATATATAATTGATTTTTAAAATAAAAAACAATCTACTCGTACTACTTTGTAGGATATAAAAGCAAATAAAATTTTAAAATAGGAACAGAAAAAAAATTAAAATAACAATCATATAAAGTAAAAACCAGAATTTGGGACACCATAAAATGAGTGATAAATTTTTTTTTTTTTTTTTTTTTTTTTAAGATTTGAGTAGTCTTTAGGAAAAAAATGGATGGTCGAGTATTTCTTTAGAAAAAAAATGATGTTTTTTTAAAAAAATTTTATTAATTATTTAAATTATTCTATTAAAAATTATTAAAAAACAATAATATATTTAAATTTATATTCATTAACGTAATTTTATTCAATATTTTGATAAACTAGTAATTTTACTAACTAAGTTAACATCAATTTAACTTATGATATCAACTTTGATAACTATTTTATATTAACTAGATTATTTCATATCCATTTTGTAGGTCAAAGAAAAAATATGAGTGGTAGCAATTTTTATTTAATGAAATAGTAAACTTTTCTTAAAGAGAATGGTATTTTTCTGAACAGAGGTAGCTTTTTAAGGGATAAGTGGATGGTATTTTTTTTTAAATGTTAGTGGGTTAAAGAGTGGTGGTTTTATAAAAGAGTGGATTTTTTTAACAAAATATATATCATATAAGATAATAAAAAGGCACAAATATACTTACAGTATTATTATTTATCTTGTAAAAGTTTGAATTTTTTGTTATTTTTTAATTAAGTTGATGTTATCTGATTTAATGACATTAAGCTTAGACAGGAGCTTTGTTAATAATTAGAATTTATCATACCTACAAAAGTGGGGGTGAATTTTTTTTTTAATTATGCTTTTTTTTAAAAGTTAAAAAAGGTTTTTTTTTAATTGAATAATTTTTTTAATTTAAAATAAACTAAAAAAGAATAATAGTTGTTAAATATTTATTTTTTAAATTTAAAAGACTTAAATAACCTTAATTTTTTGTATATAATAAAGATAGTTTTAATTTGGCTTTTATGTAATTTCTTCAACTAAGTTGGTATTATTTAACTTATGACACCAAACTCAATAAAGGATTTTATATATAAGTATAGATATAAATATAGATAAAGATTTTATTACTTTATAGTATAAGTTATTTATAATATATATAAAAGGATAGCTGTGTATAATCTTTTGAATTGACATAAATAGTCATATGTATTCACTATATTTTTAAATTACTAGTGTAAATATTTTTATTATTAATAAGATTTATTCAAATTATAAGTAGAAATTTCAATTTCTTCATTAAATATTCAAAGATAATAAAAAATTAACATTTTAATTAAATTACTTTATTCTCATAGTTTTAATTTTTTATTATCCTTAAAATGTAAATTAATTTATTTGATAAAAAATAAAAATCTAAAAATTTATATTCACTTTTTTATTTTCATAAAATTTTAAAATAATATATTTTAAAATAATAATAAAAAGTTAAAATTTATATTGACTTTTTTATTTAAATTAAAATTAAAAATAATAAATCTTAAAATTTTAGAATTGAATAAAATTTTTATGTTAATGCATTTATTAATTTTAATTATTTGTAAAATATATAATTAAATATTTTTAAAATAAATAAAAATTGAGCATTTACTTTTGACGTATATTACAACAAATACTATTATGAATAAATATGTGTAAACCATATTTGATTTGCGTTGAAAAAATAAATAGAATAGCTTAAATATATAAAAATATAAATATTTATAAAAATAAAAAATTACCAATTTTAATAATAAAATTTGTTATTGCAGCAGTGCCTGCCATATATTAATATTCTGTATATTAAAATAAATAAGTTGAAAAATAATGCTTAATTGAAACTATAATATATGATTATATATTGATTAGAAATTCTATAATTTATTATTATTAAGTAATTAACTAATTGATGTTTTGTACTCGCTATGCAGCCACATTGTGTCAAAAAGTAGGACCACTAGTAGAACCGCCTCAACGCCACCAAATGCCACTACCTTACAAGTCTGGCTGTAATGAAAGCTGCGGGAATGTTGATATTCCATTCCCATTTGGAATTAACGAGCGCTGTTACAAGAATAAATGGTTTAGAGTAACTTGCAACGAAACCACTGATGGGCCAAGGCCTTTCATAAGTAGCATCAATTTGCAAGTACTCAATGTTTCATTTTTCAAAGGCACAGTTCTCATCAACAATTCAATAACTTATTTGAATTGCCTCAGCAAAGATCGAGAAAATAATGGGGTTAGTGTCAACCTAACAGGCAGCCCTTTTTCCTTCTCACAAATCAACATATTCGCATCGA
The DNA here is from genome assembly GCA_038381835.1 of Adansonia madagascariensis. Classification (NCBI taxonomy): domain Eukaryota; kingdom Viridiplantae; phylum Streptophyta; class Magnoliopsida; order Malvales; family Malvaceae; genus Adansonia; species Adansonia madagascariensis. Next base: position 4,047 of record JBBYHL010012532.1, read on the forward strand.
TAGGCTGCGGCAGTTTGGCTACTATTCTTCGTAGTCCAACTGATGATCATCCTGTTGGTGGCTGCCAGCAACCCCCTTGTGGCAATATTGTGACTTCCATCGTTAGCTGCTCTACGAATATTCCTTCGGATCTCAGTTCCTTTGCTGCAAACATGACACGGATTTATCCAAGTAATGGCAGCAAGAGATCATGCGGATCTGCTTTCATAGTCGACGAACGTTTTCTCAAGTCACTTGAGACAATAAATTCAGGCCGTAATGACACAAGTAATTGGGCGCATGTTCCCACAACACTGCAATGGGGCACACCAAAAAGAGGGCTATGTATGTTGAGGGAAGGTTCAAACACCTCTTGTAGTTCCGATGGTCAATACTGTTGGACAAGTTTGAGCAGAATGCATCTTTGTATTTGCAGCTTGGATTCCAGTGAAGCCTACGATTATCATTCTACTGATGTATGCGAAGGTATCGTATTAATACAAGTGTTAAGCTTCATTTGGGTGGACACCATCCGGTTTCCAAATGAAGCATTACTATTTAAATATTTGTTTTGGTTTGGGACTGGATAGTGAAAATTTGCATAAAAGAAAGGGAAATAAAACTAGATACCAATATAAACTTCTATTTACTTTGGTATATCTTATTAACATATATTATATGGATCTAACTTTATTTTATTTATTTCATAAATGACAGAAATAGGGAAATGCTGGAATTTTAACTATAATTATTGTTTTATGCTCTGTTTAAATGCTCCTGGCAACAATTGTTCGTCATGTCCTGATGGATATGAATGCTCAAGTTTGAAAAATACGTGCAAGCCTATGAATTCAAGCAGTCCGCTAGAATTTTTGACGAAAAAGTCTGAAAAATCTCACAAGTTGCCAATCACCGTAGGTATGCCGTAAATTTATTTTCTTCTTATTTATTTTTATACAAGAAAGTACTACGACTTCATTAAACTTAAGATTCATGCTAAAATTGCATCCTACCCTTACCATCTGAGTTAAAGCTCAAGTGATGATAATTCACTTTCTTATAGGTAGAAAATTATGAATTACATGTTAATATATATATATATATATATATATATGGTTTTTCTTATATATATATATATATTTATCTGCAAATTTACCTTTTGCGTTAATAAATTATGTTTCCTATATAGGTTTCAGCACTAGTACTGGGACAATATTTTTGCTACTTGGTACATGGCATTTGTACAAAGTGCTAGAAACAAGAAAAAACATCAAGCTGAAGCAAAAATTCTTTAAAAGGAATGGAGGCTTACTACTGCAACAGCAATTGTCCAGCAATGAAGGCAATGTTGAGAAAATAAAGTTGTTTGGTTCAAAGGAGTTGGAAAAGGCGACAGATTACTATAGCGAGAATCGAATCCTTGGTCAAGGCGGCCAAGGAACTGTTTATAAAGGAATGTTAACGGATGGAAGCATTGTCGCAATTAAGAAGTCTAAAATGGTGGAAGTGAAGAAATTGGATGAAACAAAGCTTGAACAGTTCATAAATGAGGTAATAATTTTATCACAAATTAACCATAGAAACGTGGTTAAGCTTTTAGGATGTTGCCTAGAGACAGAAGTCCCTTTGTTGGTGTATGAGTTCATCCCAAATGGAACACTCTATCAATTCATTCATGAGCCAAATGAAGAGCTCCCATTTACATGGGAAATGCGTTTACGAATCGCAATTGAAACAGCGAATGCTTTATCTTACTTACATTCAGCTGCTTCTGTCCCTATTTATCATCGAGACATCAAATCTAGCAACATACTTTTGGATGATAAATACAGAGCAAAAATGTCAGATTTCGGAACTTCAAGATTAGTTGCACTTGAGCAAACTCATCTAACCACTCGAGTTCAAGGAACTTTCGGGTACCTGGATCCTGAGTATTTTCGATCAAATCAATTTACAGAGAAGAGTGACGTTTATAGTTTTGGAGTTGTTCTTGTTGAACTTTTAACAGGACAAAAACCCGTATCCTCAGGACAATCAGAGGAAGTAGTGAGAAGCTTGGTAAGCCTTTTTCTCTTTTCAATGAAGGAAAATTCCTTATTTGACATTCTTGATCAAATGGTACTAAAAGAAGGTCCAGAAGAAGAGATTGTAGCATTTGCTAAGCTAGCAAAAAGATGCTTGAATCTTAATGGAAAGAAAAGACCCACGATGAAACAAGTTGCATTAGAGCTGGAGTGGATTAGATCGTCTGAAGAAACTAATGCTGTTCAACAAAGTGCAGATGAAGATTCTGATATAGATGACATGATCGAACCCTCGGCTAGTGCTTCTTGTTCAATGTCTACTTCAATTATGAACAATAGTGTAACTTTGCCAGTAGATGCTTAGTCCTAGTTATTTTCAAACACTACTTTGTTAACGTTCTTCCCTTGTTATGTTTTTTTCGTAACATCTTCTTGTTTAGCTCATCCTTTTCGAATTTTAACTACTTCTGTTTCATCTGTTAATAGTCATTTTTTTTACTCACCCTTTATGCAAGGTTTAAATGCCAATGACCATCTTTACTGTGATTATATTATATTATATATGATAGTGACAAATGCAGCTAATAACGAAGATTTAAAGAAGAAAAACAATTTTGTGCAACGTACTTGGAAAGTTATTATATGGATAAATGTTTCTCTATTTAGATTCAGATCACTTATGACATCCGGTGATTTGAGTTCAATTTTGATTTGGTATTAAGTAAAAATATTAAAAAATATTACACTACATGGGTTGCACAAGAGTCCATGTTAGCAACTAGCCTAGCATAACTATAATCAGCAACCTTTGCACGAAACTCTTTAGTAAGGAGAATGTTGGAAACTTAATGTCTCTGTAGATGAATTGCGGCTTTGGCTTTCAAATATGATTAGCTTTGTTCTTGATCCTAACCTAATTCTATATTAATTGAACTCTCTCTAAAACGGGTGCCAGATACAAACATATCCGGTAAAAGTTTTTTTAGAAAACATAAAAAATCTAGATAATGTAGCCTCATTAATTAGTATGCCATCATATATTGTATATCTAGTTGTCGATAATCCGGCTCCAGGCACCACCTAGTGTTAGTATTTTCACTCTTTTAGCTCGTGTAGGAAGATAAGTAAATCGGTCATGTTGATATAACAATAGAGATGCTACAAGAAAACCTACAAAACAGTAAAGATGAGAGAGGCATGGAGTTGGACACCAGGAGACACTCCGATGCTTAAGTTAATAAAGGATATTGTGAATAAAGAACAAAGAGAAAGTGAAGGAATTCTAATAGCTTATACCTCATAAGTGTCGATATTACCTCTTTGTATAAGCCTTGAGAAGTTTTACTCGATCTGGAACTCTAGGTGGGTAAAAGTTACATAATAATCAACTTATCTCCCTAGTGAGATTGAAGTTATTCAAGTATCCTCCAACGCTTATCTACTTAATGAGATCATACTTAGTGACAAAGTTGGTGAGAGGATATAACAGGTGATATGATCTTTCTTTCGCAATTCGGATCATTTTTTTTTCATTTTTGATCGAATTTTATTTCATGTTTAGGTGCTGAAAATACAACTGACAACATCTCTTGATCAATAAGTTATTGAGAAGGCATTACAGTGAGTACTAGAACGTGTTCCATGATTAAGTTTTACACTGCATTTTATCGTTTCTGGTTATTAATCGAAGTGTTTTATACGTTTTCTTCTATCTTATAATCTTGTTTTCTTGTTAAATGTTTATTCTGTACAAAAATTTATAGGACATACTCCAAACTATGTGTGTTTAATAGTTTATATTATAAACATTTATTCATATTGTTAATGATTATTTTGTTAAAAAATTAAAATAACAATCATACTAAACAAAAAACATTAAGAAAAGATAAATTAACCTCACATTTAATTGTAAAATTTAAAAGTTTACAAAAATTAAAAAAATGTGAATGATATATCAGCTGAGTAAAATATATGTTTATAAATCAAAAGGATAAAGATCAAAAGTCACAAAAATAAATATACCAGTTATAAAATCTAAATAATTCATTGTAAAGATTACGAAATGCTAAATATATTTTATTGTTTCAAAATTTTCTTTTTTAAAGACCTATTTTGAAAGATTATGATGTGATCCACCCAGTGCAAGACAACATAGATGATGTTCCAAAGGACAGCATAGATGATGTTCTAAAGGACTTCCAAGTGCCAACTGGACCTCTTACATGGGTTTGGACTAAACAACTATCAAAAGTTGTGTAGGGATTGATCAAGAAGCTGTTCATACAAAAACTTGAAGATGAAGATGGCGTGACGTGGACTTTAGGGAGGAAATGGGCTTCAATCAACCATGCTTGGTTAACTTGCTTCAAGCTCATCTGCAAGTTATTTAGTGATTGGGCTAAATGTAGATATTTAGGCTTATCTTGTTTACTTATGGGCTAGACACCTTTTAATAAGTGGCACATACTTGTCATATGTTATTTTATTGATTTTAAGTACTTACATCAAGGGCCCATGCATTGGGACACTAGTTATCGACTTGGAGCTTTGTTTTGACATTTTAATTAGCCATCTAAAGGCCTATACAAGTTTCACTTATAAGGATATCCTAAGGTTTTGTCTTTTGATTATAAATAGTCTCTTGCAATTGTAAAACTAGTTTTTAGTTTTTATTTGGATGATTAATACAATTAGTCTCCTTAGTGAGGTAAATTCCTTTGAATTCTTCTTTGGACTCCATCATAACTTATCAAGGTTAGGTTAATCTTGTGGCATTCAACTTTTGATATTCTTGGTTTGCAATTGATACTAAAGCATTGGGTTAAGTTTCTAATTCCCTTGGTATCCTTGGTTTGTGTTTGTGGTTTGTTGGGTAGCGATACGAACCATGTGTGTGGGGGGGGGTGTGTTGGTGTAATCCTGATTCATTAGGATTTTTTTTGAATAAATCATGGTTGTTAGGAGTTAGTGGCTATTTTTATGGCAGTAGTGAGTCATGTTTTTCCTTATTTTTGGGTCCAAGTAGTTAGTGGTTCTATTAAGTTTTTGTTTATAAACTAGTGTATTTTCGTTATAACAAAAAACTGCAATTTTACTATAAAATAAAAGTCTTGGTTTATCTCTAATTTTTTGGTATATTCTTAAGTCTTTTTGCTAACAGTGGTATCCGAGCTATGGGTATGAACAGCTCAACCCAAGTTTCTATTCCTATTTTGGATGGAAAAAATTACAATCGGTGGACAGTCCAGATAATACTACTTTTCAATTATCACAAGTTGCTAGAGGTCGTGGAGAAGGGCTTTGAGGAACTTGGAGAAAGTGAAAATGATATATAAAAGGCTGCTTACCGTGAAAACAAGAAAAAGGATAAGAAGGCACTGTTCTTCATACATCAAGGAGTGACAGATGAAGTATTTGAGAAGATTGCAATTGCGATGACATTAAAGCAAGCATGGGATACACTAATGACGACCTATAAAGGTGCTGATAGAGTAAAAAAAGTGAGACTCCAAACATTGAGGCATCAGTATGAAATATTGCAAATGGAGCCCACTGAGTCCATAGCAAACTATGTAACTCGGCTCCTGGCATTGACAAATCAAATGAAATTATATGGAGAGAAGCAAGAGGAGTAAGCCATAGTTGAAAAAATTTTACGGTCGTTGACTTTCGAATTTGACCATATTGTGGTGGCTATTGAAAAAGCTCATGATTTGTCCTAGATGTCCATTGATGAATTATTTTGTAATTTGCAAGCTCATGAGCAATGGATGAATGAGAAGAAAGCTAAGAAACAAATTGAGCAAGCTCTACAGGCCCAAGCATCTATTAAAAGTGGTTAGAATGGTGACGCAACTAAAAAACAGGATAATTTTCGAGGACGAGGACGAGGCAGTCGATTCCAAAACAATCGAAGTCGTGGTGATTACTGCAATAATTTTGGGTCTGGAGGCAACCAAGACAATAACCAACAAAGATCAGATTCTAACCGACATCAACATAAAAGGGGCCATGGACGCGGATGCGACAAAGGACGGTATAATAAATCCAATGTTGAATGTTTCTCATGTCATAAATTTGGTCATTATTTCAGTGAATGCAGATACAAAGATAATGATTAGAGGGCTCATTATATTTAACAAGATGAGGAAGAAAACCATACTCTTTTGATGGTTACTTTAGCCAGCGAAACGGCAGATTATCATACATGGTTTCTTGACACTGGTTGTACTAACCATATGTGTGGCAAGATTGACTTATTTGCAGATCTTGATTAATCCTTTAATACAATAGTCAAATTTACAGATGACAGTAGCATATCGATGATTGGAAAAGGGTAGATTCTTATCAACTTGAAAAATAGAGGTAAAAAATATATCTCAGATGTTTTTTATGTACCTCGAATGAAGACTAACTTGCTAAGTGTGGGTCAACTGGTTTAAAAAGGGTATGAGATGATTCTTCGTGATAAAAAACTCTCTATTTATGATAAAAAAGGTACACATATTCTTATGGCTCCCATAACAAAGAATCGCATGTTTCAAGTTAATATTTCTGGTGGTGTTTATAATTGTCTTAGCGTAATTATAAAAGATGAGTCTTGGTTATGGCACTTGCGGTTTGGACACCTAAATTTTCACAACTTAAAATTGCTTGCTCAAGAAAAATTAGCGAAAAGCTTGCCTTGTATTCAGTATCCTGATATGTGAATATGTACTATTGGGAAGCATCATAGAACACCATTTACAGCAGAAAGACAGCATCGAGCTTCTCAACCACTTGAGCTCATTCATTCCGATGCTTGTAGGCCAATGAATGTAATGTTAAACGGCAACAACAGGTATTTTCTGACTTTCATTGATGATTTTACTAGCAAAATATGGGTTTATTTCCTTCAAAGAAAGTCAGAAGTATTTGATTATTTCAAGAAGTTTAGATTGCATGTTGAAAGGCAAAGTGGTTATCCTATAAAAGTGCTATGTACTGATGGTGAATGTGAATACACCTCTAATGAATTTAAAGAGTATTGTGAAGAACAGGGTATTCACCATGAAGTCACATTTCTGTACACTCCTCAGCATAATGAAGTTGCCGAATGAAAGAACAGAATAATCTTGGACATGGCGAGAAGCATGTTGAAGACCAAAAGCAAGCCTAATTTTTTCTGGGGTGAAGCTGTTTTCTTGTTCTGTGTACATATTGAATCGATCTCTGACAAAGAAAGTTTTAAATTGTACCCCTACAAAAGCATAGAGTGGTTTTAAACCAAGTGTGAAGCATTTGAAGGTGTTTAGAGCTATCGCTTATGCTCATATTCCAGCAGAGATAAGAACAAAGTTAGATGATCAAACAGAAAAAACTGTTTTTATTGGTTATAAATGAGGAGGATACAAGCTGTTCAATCCTGTGATGAAGAAAATCATTATTAGCCGGGATGTCACTTTTGCTGAAGAAGAAGCTTGGAACTAGAATGAGAACAATCCTAGAGATCAAAAAAAATGTATTCTTTCTCTTCTTGAGGAAGAAGCAGAAGTGCCCAGTGTTAATGAAGAACCTCCAGTACGATCTGCCTTACCGAAAATTCCAGTTGAACCTGATAGGCCTTGACATCATCGCTAGCCACCATTACACCTACAAGATTATGAGGTATATCTTGATGACAGTGTTGATGATGATGGAGAGTTAGTGCATTTT
>JBBYHL010012543.1:0-11742 GCA_038381835.1 Adansonia madagascariensis
AAAACATTTCAAAAGAAATATATATATATATTTACTGAGTTTGTTTAACTATTCTTCTTCCTCTTTTATATATTACTTTAATACCAATGTTTGTACATATTATTTCACTCAAGCATCTATATAATACATGTTATAAAAATGATTAGGTTAAAAGGTTTAAGACTTCATTTGAAATATTGGTTTGTATTGAACAGATAATTTTTTTTTACTTTATTTAGAAGTTGTTATTGTAATCGTTCATTAAAGAGTTTCAGAAGTTTGTGTAATCGTTTATTAAAAAGTTATTAAAACATTTTTCAAAAGTTTAAAATTTAATTTATATTTTTATTAATTTTATTTCAAAAAATTGTGAGTGGAAACTACTTTTTTTTTAAAGGTTAAAACATGTGTACACTTTAGTGCTGACTTGCATTGGAATTATAGATCTCTTAGCAAAAGAGATTGCTAAAAATGAAAATAAGGTATTGACACATTCATTAAAAACCTTTATAAAATTTGTTTTTTCTTGGTCTTAAAAACATCTTTACTTATCTAGAAAATGTTTTACAATAAAGTATGTATTAAGAACATATTTTTAAGTAAGTTAATCCAAAGTACTTTTTGAATTAATCCAAAGAAAACATACTATGTTGATAATATTTAAGCACAAACTATTTAAGTTTAAGTTTTCGTTATATTAAAACCAAGATTAGTTCAAAGCTAATATAGCTAACATTTATAATAAAGACAAGCTAATCTTTCATGTCTACTCCATTTCCAAAACATTCCATAAATGGGAAAATCATCCATAATAATGCAGCCTCAATACAAAATTTTGTTTCCTATACCCATCAATAGTTGGAATACCTGCATTTCACAACAAATTTAACCCATCTATCAAAGGTTTGACAAACATATCAATATTTTACTTCAAACTATGTATAATTATAGTGATCATATTAAGAAGCAAATATGGTTGCTTTATACACATCCACAAGGGAAAATTATGTATGCATAGCATGACTGGCCGACATGAATACGGTTTTACTGCCTGGGAAATGGACACAAACCATCTGCGCATAAACTTAATCTCATATTCCAAGATTCAATTGCCAAAGATATGTGGATATGATTGAGATCTTGCCAATCCATTAATTGGGTACACCAATATTCCACCATCACTTCAATTAGAATTATGCCATGTCATATGTTTAGCAAGAACCATTGACATATATAACATTTGCAATCTTAGAATAAGTGGCAAGTAATGAAGAAACTCAAATGGTACTTTTTTGGCCTTCCTTGCAATTGGTCGGCTATTTGGTATATATAGAGGATGGTCACTTGTCAAATAGTGCATCAACATGGGTGATTTCTTATAAAATAATATGCAATTGTTTAGGCAAACTTGTTTCTTGACATTATCTAACCTAAATTTCATTGTCTTCTCCTTCATTCTATAAAAATTCTTCATCAATTTATCATTTTTTGGTAACATTCCTTTTATAATAACCAACAATTGATTGAAACGCGATTCACTGAAGTTGAGTTCAGATTTCACATTCAGCAGTTGTGAGACATCGAATAAAATTGTGTGCTAGTACATCCTGACCACAACGATTCATCTACTTCATTCAACAAATAGTAATAATTTTTTGACACTAACATATGTTATTTAACCCTATCCATGGTCTTATCAACACTACTATTACCACCAAAGATGTTATTAACATTGAAGTTAACATCATCTTAAAAGCAGCCATAACCATTGTGGCATAAGGATTATATGTTTCAAGATCAGCACTATGCCGACCCTTATCATCATAACTCCTAGATGATTGACCTTCATGAATTTCACCATGCATCCCGAATGAAGTAATTTGCACAAAAACCTTTTGTAATAGAGATGTTGATGTTTCACATAAATATCCATAATTTGATTATTCTGACACCTAACATAAGGACATCTAATTCAATTGTTTTCTGATGCAGTTACTGCTAGCACATGCAAAAGCTATAAATTGTTCCACCTCGTTCAAATAATCATTGTTGATAAACCCTTCATCTTGTATTAATTAATAAATTATATATCAATTCTAAGTTAAAAGGAAGGACAAACAAGTTTTTTTGCCTTAAACAAAGAGATACTCATTTTTTTAATTAAAATAACCAATTAATTTCTTATTATATATAAGAAGTTTGTCCTAAAATTTTTGTAAGTTAAATTATAATAATTTTTATTTTTATATTTACATAACATATATATAAATATTATAGTGCATATTTTTCACAATTAATTTAAAACCAGAAAAATTATAATATTTTATAAAAAATATAACTTAGGAATTCTATATCACGAGTCATGCTAACCACTGACGAGAGAGAATAAGATGCCATAGCTTAAAAAATAAAACATAAATATTTATATAAATATATATTTATATAACAAAAAAAATTAAATTATTACCAAAACCATTAATTACTAAACAATATATTAAAAATTAAATCAAAATATTAAAATTATTATATTAATTATTACAAATATATTACTAAACAGTATATATTACAAATATTTTTTTAAATTAACTATACCAAACAAATTAGTTATATTATTTAATTATAGTCAACTACCCTAAAATCGATATATAAAAAATTATATCTACAATAATTATTATTCAAATATATATATATATATATGTAATACAATAATAACTAATTTCTACAAAAAATAAATATAACAGTCATTTTACTATCATAATTCTATTATATCATAATTATAATATAATAACAATTGTATATCTTGGAACTTAATTGTAAAAGTAAAATACGTATATCTTTGAGTATCAATAGTAGAAATGAAATTCCAAACTTGTATTAATATATTAAAAACCCTACAAAAACATGAACAAATTACATAAAAACAATAAAAAAATGTAAAATAATAACAAAAACTAATAATAAAACCCTAAAATAATATCTCTAAACTCTCAAAATACTTATAGAAGCTAAAAAAATAATAATAAAACATAAAAATAAAACCCCTAATAGCAAAAAATGAGAAGGGAGCTGGGGCCTTGATTTTTATAGCAAACTTATTTGCGATGAAATTCTAATTTTTTGATAGAAAATCTATCAAAAATAGTTTGGGAAAGATATTTCCCCCCAAAGCCTAATTCCATCGAAAATTATTCCCCCTCCCAAAAATATCATTTGGTTAGAAATACTCATTTCCAATCGAAATTCTATCAAAAAAAGTTTTTTGATGGAATTCTCAATCGAAAATATTGTTATCGTCAGAAATAAAATTTCGGCCAAATTTTCAATCAAAAGAAATGCTTTTACTGAGTTAAAATTTAGTTGAAAATGCTTTTTCTACTAAATTTTAATTTGAGATTTTTTTAATTTTATAAATTATTTTCTTTTATTTTTTTCCAACGAAAATTTTTGTCAAAAAAACTATTCGATCACAGATATATTTTGCCTTGTGTATGGCACGCAGGAACAATAATGCGCCAAAAGTATTTTTGACCAAATTACACTATTTTCGATGAATTTACGATTGAAAATAGTTTTACTTTTTCCTAATGGAAATTTTGTTGGAAATACTTGATTATTTCCTATGGATGTCTTTTTGTTAGATATAATCTGTCACTGATAAGCCTTTCTCTTGTAGTGATACTCATTCAAGGTGAAGTGTTCTAAAGACATTGTATATAGTGGATGATTAGATACACAATATAACTAGATACTAAGGTTTTCCTTATTATATTCCTAATTTACCTATAACCTCCTAACCTCTATTTATTTAACTCAGCTAAGGAGGACATTACTCTTAGGTCCTTTCGAACCCATAACCTCCAAGAGTCCGTTGATAACTTCATGCCAACTGAACTAATACTTAATCGATACTAGGGTTTTAATATGTATACATTATGGTAAATTGTGTTAAGAAAAGTAAATTCCCCATTTTCATTTGGAGTCTTATATAAGGGCATATTCTTGTTCAAGAAAAGATAGAAGAAAAATTGGAAACATAGTTAGTTCATAAAGAATTAGACTATTAAAATTCATATTTCTTTTGTCTTGATTTCTCTTTTCTGTCTTCATTTTATTACAACAAAATTAACATTATATCTAATAACCCTAAATTAATATTATATGAAATTATCTAAAATAATGAAAAAATATTAAATTATTATTATTATTATTATTATTATTATTATTATTACTACTACTATAAACTATTAAGCTCGTGATGTTATATATATAACCTTAAACTATTTTTTAAAATATTAATTACTAATTTCATAAATTATATGAACTTTATAAAACTAATATTAAATTAATAATATATGAAATAGCCTAAAATAATAAACTAATTTAATAATAATCCTAAAGTAATAATATTAATAACTAATAACAATAAACTTTTAATAAAATTTTAATATTATTAACATTAAATTTCTAATTAAAATATTAAAACTAATTAATAAAATAACATGTATTATACATTACCAGTGACCATGACGGTGACGGAAGATGGCAACGCACAGCAGAGGTAATGCACGACAAAGCTACAGAAAAAAGGAAAAAAATGAGAGAAAGTCCATATCTATCGACTTAAGTGATGGTGATGGGGGGTGGAAAGGAGTAAAGGATGTCCAAGAAGAGGGGCGACGACAAGGGTTGGGAGGCAAAAGAAAGCAAATCGAAAGAAAGAGAGCGAGAGGACGAAAGGAGAGAAATGGGAAAGAAAAAGGCCGCAAAGGTTTTAGTCCAGCCTTCGAAAATAATTTTGGTGATCAAGTTGCCCCCTTGGTTCAAAATATTTTCCATAAGAAATACCATTTCCGACAGAATTGACTTTGGATATTTGTTGTTTGTCCTTAGAATTTGTTTTTTCGTACTTTGAGGGTAGTCTATAGATTTTTTTTTTTTGATGAAATTCATGAGAAGTACTTATTTCTGACCGACTATCCTTACAACACATTTTTCATATTTCGAGGTGGATTTAATCGAAAATAGGTCTTTTCTATAGATTTTCTGTTAAAATTTTAATTTTCGATGGAATATTTCTCGAAAAACCTTTTTTTTTTCCTATGCGAGGGATATCTGTCGAAAAAAGTTTTGGTGTCAATGGAAAGCGGTGCGCCAAACTTGTGTTGCAAACACACAGTGACACGTCAAACTTTTTCGATGAAATTTAGCGATAGAATATTTCTGTTATTCTAATTCCGTCAGAAATATATGATTTTTGTTGCTAATGCTCTAACTTTCCATTGTAAACAGTTTAGAGAATTTCTAGAGAAAATTCCATAAAAAAATAATTCTATCCTAGATGTACTCCCTTTTTTAGTGTAATGTATACAAATATTATAATAAAATATACGTATCAATAATTTATTTTATATATTTTAAAAAATTACATAATAAAATTTAAAGGATTATATTTATTTTAAAAAATATGTATGTTAATAAGAAATTGTGTAATTTAATTTAAATAACATGATAAGATATTATTATAATGTAATGTACCAATATTAAGATAAAGGAAAATTATCATTATCAAAGACCTTTTTTTTTATGTATTTTATTGTACAATGCATGAGAATATGTAAATCGACAATCTTTTTCCAAGAGAATTGGGATATACGGGGGCCTCTCGTTACCGATGCAACTCTTTCCTTAACTCAGGCCGGATACTTAAAGAATTCAATCGAACTTTTATAAACATCATTCCAAAACTTAAAAGTCCAGAGAAGGTGGATGACTTTAGATCGATCAGCTAGTGCAACGTTGTGTACAAGATCATACCAAAGGTGCTTGTTAATCGACTAAAGATAATCATCAATCAATTGTGTCACAATTTCAGAATGCTTTTATTGGAAAAAGACAAATATGAGACAGTGTTATACTTGGAAAAGAAATCATCCAACATATACACAGGAAAACCAAAAGTAAAGGTGTTCTAGGGGCTCTCAAAATTGACGTGAACAAAGCTTACGACTGAGAGAGCTGGACTTTCCTCGAGCGAGTCCTCCTCTGTCCGGATTTCAGCCCACACTGGATAAAGTTGATTATGACCTGTGTTACTTCGATAACATACTAGATTCTTACTAATGGAGAGCCGTTTGAAAGCATTTTCCCCAAAAAAGGACTCAGGCAAGGAGATCCACTATCTCTTTATATGTTCCTTTTATGTCAAAACATCCTATCACACATGTTGGTTAAAACCAAGATAGAAGGTAAACTACAAGGGATTAAAATTAGCCGGTAAAGCATAACAGTTAATCACCTTCTGTTTACGGATGACGGTTTCGTTTACTTTACAGCTGATTAGGAGTTTTGTCACACATTAAAGACTGCTTTGAAAAAGTACTATGAAATGACAAGCCAACAAATAAATTACATAAAATCGACTCTAATGTTAGTAGGAATTGTTATCCTAAATATATGCGAATGTTCAAGAAAATTCTACAAGTGAAAGTGTCCTTAAATCCAGGAATATTTAGGTTTCAATTTTGATAACTTACAAGCTCAAGGGAAGTTTTTTCAACCACTCCAGGATAAATTTTCATCCAAACTAGCTCATTAGAAATCGAAGATGTTGTCTTCGGGAGGTGGATATACCCTTATTAAAATCCACCCTGTCTAGCCTGCCTTTGTACTACGTGTCTTGTTTCAAAGCCCCAAAATATGCTTATGAAAGCATTGATAGAATTATAAGGAATTTTTATTGGTGTCATAATGAAGATGTCCGAAAAATTTACTTTATGAGCTGGGAGAAACTGTGCAAATTTAAGCTTCAAAGAGATCTTAGCTTTAGAAAAATAAAAAATATGAACCAGGCATTACTCGCTAAGTAGGCATGACGACTGGTTACCCATGATAGCAAGCTAATTGAGTCAACTTTGGGGCAAAAACACTACAACGGATCTTGCTTTAGAATTGTTTTACCTAAGGCAGGTAATTCATGGACCTGGAAGAGTATCTTATATGGTAAGGATCTCTTTGTTCAAGGATGGAATTGGCAAATTTGGTGTGGAGATACAGCAGAGATCATTGAAGGAAAACTACCAGTTCAAAGACCTTTCTTCTCTGAAATGGCTCAACAGGAACCTATCAGTAGTTTGCTAAGTAGAAATAAGCGAAGTTGGAATCTTAGTATAACGAGCAGTAAACTGAGTCAAACAGAAATGGATAGCCTGTTGACTAAACCGTTCTTTTTTTTTTTGAAAGGGAAGATAAAGTCATTTGGGAATACTACTTATCAAGCCAATTTGCAGTCAAATCGGCTTATCAGCTCTCAAGTTCTTCTTCCCAAATACGAAAAGAGGTGTCCCCATTGAACAATGGCGTAAAAACTTTCTGGTGGAAGCTGTGGGCTACGAAACTCCCATTTAAACTCACCACACTCTTGTGGAAAATAAGTAACAATTGCCTACCTGTTAGAAGTAAAATCAAAAGGAGAATTCAGATTACTGATGAGCTATGCCCCTTATACTATAATGATAGAGAAACGGTGAATCATCTCTTCATCAAGTGTCAATATGTGAGAGCAGTTTAGTTTGGTTTGAAACTTGGAATTCCATCTAATAGCATTGAGAAAAGGGACATCAAACAGTGGATTCTTTTGTGGATGATGTCATCAAATTACAAAAATTTCTGTAGCAATTGGTTTTCAATTAGAGTGGGATTGCATTTTTATGGGGCATATGGATTCGGAAATATAAAGCATTTTTTATGAGGAGTTTTCTAATAAAATGCCGGCAGTCAAAAGAATAGAAAACCTCATAGGATACTGTCAGACTGCCTTTCCCTTCTCTTATGAAAATGGCAACAAAGCAATGCAAAGAAATCAACCCCCTGCTCCATTTCAGTCATATAGGTGGCAGCATGCATTCCATATGCTCATATACTGGAAAAGATGTCCACAAGGTTTTGCAATAGCGCTCAAAATTAAGAAGGGATCTAAAGAGAATGTCACAGCTGCATTTAGACCAATTCATTCCTTCGATAAGAAAATGGTAATCCTACTATCCTTACAAGATGCTCTAGAAAGAATTCCTAATTGGATGCTAACTCCCTGTATCATCTGGAGCTATAACAAATTTCTATACAAGGTAGTGCAAAAACAGGAGTTTACACTACATTGAAGATTCCAACCGGTGCACCAACATATTCTTAGACTAAAATGCTCAATGGAAGGACTGCAGGTCATCAAGGGACTACATCAGGACAGCAAGGAAGTTTTGAAAAAATGCCCAGCTTGCGGTTTCTACCATGAGCAGTTTCAGCTGGCCTTAAGCATCTTTTAGGTTTTTTCTTTCTTTCTGTTGGTTTCATATGTCTTTAACAACTGTCCTTGTTGTTTCCATGTGACCTAGTATTGAAAAAAAAATAAAAATAATACATTTATTTAAAATAATATGTACAACGATAAAATGTTATTGATACTTATTTTGCCTAAGACGTTTTAAAACATTATTCAAGATAATCTGATTTAAATTATGTTTAATGTTGATCAATCTTGCTTAAAATATCTTAATCTTGATAAATTATTTTATAAATCGATTTTAAGATTAAAGTTAATTTTAGATTTATAGCCATATTCTTTTGTAAATTTATCTTAGTCAGAATGACTTTAGGACTTCAATTTATCTTGGGTTTGATATTATTGCTTTAGGTTTTATTTTGAGTGTTAACTTTTAATCTCTAACATTGCTTTTTAGACCCAATTATATTTTTTTGACTTTGACCCAGTTTGGGTTACATCGATTTTATTTTACATTTCTTTTTTTTTCTTCTTATTTCTTTTCTTTTCTTTTCTTTTCTATTCATTTTCTTTATTTTTATTTTCACTTTTATTTTCCTTTTTTAGTTTTTAGAAAATGCAAAAAGTAATAAATAAATAAAAGATCAAAAAGAAAGGAAGCAGAATTTGAAACCAAAAAATTCTTTCAATTCGAGATAGAAAGACTTCTTTTAAAGTTAGAATTAGAGCTGAAAAGAGAAAAAAAAAACACTAAATTTAACAAAAATTAAAACTCTTATTCTGATTTCTATTTAAACACACAACAATCATCATAAGAAACAGTCATGAAAGGAAAAAGAAATTGATACCTAGAGATTTTTGAGGTTTCAGTTTTGGGAGAATCATTGAGATTTCTTTTTTGGTTTTGGTTTAACGGTGTTTTGAAGTTATTTCTTAGTAGGGTTCTTAAATAGAAAGAAAAGAGAAGAAAGATAGGTGTTTTGTTAACAAGAAAGTGGCAGTGATTCTTATTTTCAAATTTAGATCTAGAAAATGTTAGGATTATTTTAAAAAAATTTTTTGATATAAAGATCAATGAAGTGTTTAACGGTCGAATCTTAGGATTTGACACGTTGAAACATATATTACATAATTTACTATAAATCGTTTGCATAGCCATGAGAATAAAAATATATAATATAAATTAAGTCATATTATTAGATTACCATAAGTAATATAGCATATATTAATTTGTTTAAAATTAAATTATATTACAAGATTATCATAAATAATATAACATATAATTTTGTTCAATTATTTTTATTTTAAAATAATAATTATTAATCTATTTAATTATTTTATCAATTAAATAAATAAAAGCTTTATTTATAATATATACTAATAAATATAAAAATTTAAATTAAATAATAATAATAAATTAATTATTTTAATTATAACGAAAAATATATATAATATCCTAATAGTAAAAGTAAGAACATTTTAAAAGATAATTAAAGTTATAAAATTAAAATAAATAGATAATCTTGTCATGGTGATTTGATCTATTAAATTAAGATTTTTTAAAAGAAAATTATATTTAATTTAAGTTTGGGTTATCTCAGATTAGTGTTTTGAGTATTTCGGATTAGGATCATTTCGGATTTAAGTTATTTTGGATCTAGATCCTTTTGGGTTTGAGCCATTTGAGTTAAGGTTGGGTGGGTTCGGGTTGTTGACTTTTATGATCAAATTAAGTTGAATCGGGTTCAGATTCATGTTAATCGAATTAGTTTTGTCGATTTAGGTCAGAATTAATATATTTACTACAAATACATTAGGGTAGCTGGACCGAATATTACATATAATAGCAAAGCAAATCTAGTAAATTTTTATTTTTATACAAGAAGTTCCTAAGGATTGAATCAAAACTAAAAGTTCAATATTTTATTAACAGATTAAGACTTATTTACCAATACAAACTTTGTCAATAAATCACACCACCTACAAGCAAATACAATTTATTCTTAATTTATCGCCAGGGTTAACTCTTACATTCATGACCATGATTATGTGAGTAATTGTTAAGAGATTAATTTGCAGAAAGATATCCAAGAACACTCCTTGGCCAAGATCTTAGCAAGCCTTTGAAAAGTAGACTCATCGCAAGGCAGAAGAAGCCTGTTTTGGTTATCGAATCCATACTCTTCTGCAGCTTTGTCAAGCAATTCCTGGAAGGTAGGGTTCCTCAAGAAAGATGTAGGAATTACAAACCTTCTCATTTCAGTTCCCACATATACCACAAAATGGCCCTTTGGGGCTCTTCTACTTTTTTCATCCTCTACTTTCTTTGGCATCAGTCAAGAAAAAGAAAAACATAAAAAGTGGAAATGAATATATAATAAAAAATAAACGAAGTTTGGATTAATTAGGAAGGTGATGCTCTAAAGTATATATAGAACTTGGGAGGTGTGCCTTGCCTTCACATCATGCAAGATAAGTAATGAAAAAGCTTTGGGTATTAAGAGAGAGACAGAGATGGATGGACAGCCCTGGCAGAAGTAAGGGCTGATTTTGATGATAGCGTTTTCTATTCAGCTGCTAAAATTAAATTCCCTATGGCAGCGAAAACTTTTACCTATATATTGGAGCAATGATTAAACAGAAAAATCTCATGTAAGTTAAATTAAATGTATTTCAGACTTATCAATATAATAAGAATTGAATAGGATGTACATTTAAAATTTAACATGATTTCGGAGCATGCACTAATTCTTATTATTGTCTTTCCATGATAAGTTTGTTATGCCTATAATTCAAGATTCATGCAACAAAATAGACTTGTTACACTTGCATGTGATATTTATGCCATGTGACAGATTGTTATCTATATAGGTGAGGTATTATATTAAATTAGTGTTATGTCTTCGCTTCGTTAAGTTATTTTTATTTTATAAATTTGAATTATTATTAATAAAAAATTAATTATAAATTAATTTTTATTAAATAATAAATGTATATTTAAAATTATATATAAATTTTAATTGATTTAGAGTTATTGAACAAATTTATTACTCTAAATACATCATTTAAAATAAAATAATTAATGATATTTTTAAATTTTTATGTTTTTAATTAATTTTAATAAAAAATTTAATTTTATTAAATAATATTTATTTAAATTTGATATTGATTTTAAATCTATCCATGAGTCAAAGTGTGGATCAATCACTTTAAATACATCATTTAAAAATAAAATCAAAATAAATGGTTTTAAGCTTTTTTCACCAAATGGCTCGAATATCAATCCTAAACTGATCTTAAGTTAACAAGTGGATTAATCCCTTTAAATAAGCTTCTAAAATAAAAATAAAAAAAAATAATAAAATACTTTTTTTATTTTTAGTAGATTTGGTATAGATTCTAAATTGATACGCAAGTCAACGTATAGACTATCCTTTAAATATATCATTTAAAATAAAATAAAAATAATTAATAAGATAAATATTTTA
>JBBYHL010012563.1:0-11739 GCA_038381835.1 Adansonia madagascariensis
AAGAAAAGCTTTTCTTTCCACCATTTTCCTTATAATCAAAGTTCATTCGTGAAATGAGACAAACTTGGATTCTCATAGTAATCTTCATTGTTTTTGCAATTGGGCACTACAATCATGTTCTCCACATTGGGATACACAATATTCATGCTTTGGATTTGCAAGCAAAGCTTTTCTATCCACCATTTTCCTTATAATCAAAGTTCATCTATGAAATAAGGCAAACTTGGATACTCGTGATAATCTCGATTCTTTCTGTTAATGGGCACTACAATCATGTTCACCTTATTGGGATACACAATATTGATACTTTGATTTGGCAAGAAAAGCTTTTCTTTCCTCCATTTTCCTTATTAATAAAGTTCATCCATGAAATGAGACAAACTTGGATACTCATAATAATCTCCATTCTTTTCTTTATGTGCACTACAATCATGATTACCTCATTGGGATGCACTATATTGATGCTTGATTTAGCAAGAAAAGCTTTTCTTTCCACCGTTTTCCTTATAATCAAAGTTCATCTGTGAAATGAGCCAAACATGGATTCATATAATATTCTCTTTTATTTTTTGGGATTGTGCACTACAATCATGTTCTCCGCATTGGGATAAACAGTATTAATGTTTTGGATTTGGAAGAAAAACTTTTCTTTCCACATTTTCCTTAAAATCAAAGTTCATCTGTAAAATAAGACAAACATGGATACTCGTGATAATCTCGATTCTTTCTATTAATGAGCACTACAATCATGTTCACCTCATTGGGATACACGATATTGATGCTTTGATTTGGCAAGAAAAGCTTTTCTTTCCACCATTTTCCTTATTTTTAAAGTTCATCTGGGAATTGAGTCAAACTTCGATACTTGTGATAATCTCGATTCTTTCTATTAATGGGCACTACAATCATGTTCACCTTATTAGGATACACAATATTGATGCTTTGATTTGGCAAGAAAAGCTTTCTTTCCTCTATTTTCCTTATTATTAAAGTTCATCCATGAAATGAGACAAACTTGGATAGTCATCATAATCTCCATTCTTTTCTTTATGTGCACTACAATCATGTTCACCTCATTGGGATACACGATATTGACGCTTTGATTTCACAAGAAAAGCTTTTTTTTCTACCATTTTCCTTATAATCGAAGGTCATCTGTGAAATGAGCCAAACATGGATTCTTATAATAATCTCCTTTTTTTTGTGATTGTACACTACAATCATGTTCTCCGCATTGGGATAAACAGTGTTAATGTTTTGGATTCAAGAAAAACTTTTCTTTCCACCATTTTCCTTATAATTAAAGTTTATCCATGAAATAAAGCAAACATGGATACTCGTGATAATCTCAATTATTTCTATTAATGGGCACTACAATCATGTTCACCTCATTGGGATACATGATATTGATGCCTTGATTTGGCAAGAAAAGCTTTTCTTTCCACCATTTTCCTTATTACTAAAGTTCATCCGTGAAATGGGACAAACTTGGATACTCGTAATAATCTCGATTCTTTTTGTTTTGGGTGCTACAATCATGTTCTCCATATTGGGATACATGGTATTGACGCTTTGGTTTAGGAAGAAAAGCTTTTCTTTCCACCATTTTTCTTATAATCAAAGTTCACCTTTGAAATGAGTTATACTTGGATTATCATAATAATCTTCAATCTTTTTATGATTGGGCACTACAATCATGTTCTCCACATTAGGATGCACGATATTGATTCTTTGGATTTGCAAGAAAAACTTTTCTTTCCACCATTTTCCTTATAATTAAAGTTCATCCATAAAATGATACAAACTTGGATACTTATAATAATCTCCATTCTTTTTGTTAGTGGCACTACAATCATGTTCTCCACTTTGGGATGCACGATATTGATGCTTTGGATTTGTAAGAAAAGCTTTTCTTTTCACCATTTCCCTTATAATTAATGTTCATCCGTGAATTGAGACAAACTTAGATACTCATAATAATCTTCATTCTTTCTGTATTGGTGCTGCAATCATGTTCTCCTCATTGGGATTGATGATGTTGATGCTTTGATTTGGCAAGTAAAGCTTTTCTTTCCACCATTTTCCTTATTATTAAAGTTCATCCGTGAAATGAGATAAACTTTGATACTTGTAATAATTTCCATTCATTTTTTTATGTGCACGATAATCATGTTCACCTCATTAGGATACACGATATTAATGCTTTGATTTCGCAAAAAAAGTTTTTCTTTCCACCATTTCCCTTATAATCAAAGTTTATCTGTGAAATGAGTTAAACTAAGATTCTCATAATAATCTCCATCGTTTTCGTGATTGGGCACTACAATCATGCTCTCCACATTAGGACACATGATATTAATTCTTTGGGTTATCAAGAAAAAGTTTTCCCTTCACCACTTTCCTTATAATTAAAGTTCATCTGTGAAACTACTCAATCTTAGATTCTCGTAATAATCTCCACTTTTTTTGTGATTAGGCACTACAATCATGTTCTCCACATTGGGATACACGATATTGATTCTTTGGATTTGCAAGCAAAGCTTTTTTTTCACCACTTTCCTTATAATTAAAGTTCATCCATGAAATGATACAAACTTGGATACTTGTAATAACCTCCATTCTTTTTGTTATTAGCACTAGAATCATGTTCTCCACATTGGGATACACGATATTGATGCTTTGGATTTGCAAGAAAAACTTTTGTTTCCACCATTCTCCTTATAATCAAAGTTCATTCATGAAATGAGACAAACTTGCATACTCATGACAATCTCGATTCTTTTTGTTAGTGGGCACTGCAGTCATGTTCACCTCATTACGATACACGATATTGATGCTTTGATTTGGCAAGAAAAACTTTTCTTTCCACCATTTTCCTTATTATTAAAGTTCATCCATGAACTGAGATAAACTTGGATACTCGTAATAATCTCCATTCTTTTATGTGCACTATAATCATTTTCACCTCATTGGGATACATGATATTGATGCTTTGATTTCGCAAGAAAAAGCTTATTTTTTCCTCTATTTTCCTTATAACTAAAGTTCATTCGTGAAATGAGTCAAACTTAGATTCTCATAATAATCTTAATTTTTTTTTCTGATTAGGCACTACAATCATGTTCTCCATATTGGGATAAACAATATTGGTGCTTTGGATTTGCAAGAAAAGATTTTCTTTCCACCATTTTCCTTATAATCAAAGTTCATCCATGAAATAAGTCAAACTTGGATTCCCATAATAATCTCTTTTCATTTTGTGATTGGGCACTACAATCATATTATCCACAATGGGATGCATGATATTGATTCTTTAGATTTGCAAGAAAAACTTTTCTTTAGACCATTTTCCTTATAATTAAAGTTCATCCATGAAATGATACAAACTTGGATACCTGTAATAATCTCCCTTCTTTTTGTTAATGGCACTGTAATAATGTTCTTCACATTGGGATACACGATATTGATGCTCTGAATTTGTAAGAAAAGCTTTTCTTTCCACCATTTCCCTTATAATTAATGTTCATCTATGAAATGAAACAAACTTAGATACTCGTAATAATCTACATTCTTTTTGTTATGGGCACCATAATCATGTTATCCTTATTGGGATACACGATATTGATGCTTTGGTTTAGCAAGAAAAGGTTTTCTTTCCACCATATTTTTAAAACCAAAGTTTGTTGGATTCCCATAATAATCCCCATTCTTTTTGTGATTAGGCAGTATAATTATGCTCTCCACATTGGGATACACGATATTGATGCTTTATGTATACAAGAAATGCTTTTTTTTCACCATTTTCCTTACAATCAAAGTTCATCTGTGAAATAAGACAAACTTGGATGCTAGTAATAATCTCTATGCTTTTCGTTATTCGCACTACAATCATGTTCTCCATATTGGGATACACGATATTGATGCTTTGGGTTTGCAAGAAAAGCTTTTCTTTCCATCATTTTCCTTGTAATTGATGTTCATCTAAAAAATGAGTCAAACATGGATACTCCTAATAATCTCCATTCTTTTGTTATGGGCACTACAATCATGTTCTCCTCATCGGGATACACGATATTGATGCTTTGAATTTGCAAGGAAAGCTTTCCTTTGCACTATTTTTCTTATAATCAAACTTCATTCGTGGAAAGAGATAAACTTGGATACTCATAATAATATCCATTCCTTTTGTTATGGGCACTATAATCATGTTCTCCTTATTGGGATACACGATATTGATACTTTAGATGTGCAAGAAAAGCTTTTCTTTCCACCATATTCCTTATAATCAAAGTTCATTTGTGAAAAGAGTCAAACTTGGATTCTCATAATAATCTTCATTATTTTTGTGATTGGGCATTACAACCATGTTCTCCACATTGGGATACACGATATTGATGCTTTGAATCTGCAAGAAAAGCTTTTCGTCCCATTATTTTTCTTATAATTAATGTTCATCCATGAAATGTGACAAACTTTGATACTCGTAATAAACTATGTTCTTTATGTTATGGGCACTACAATCCTGTTCTCCTTATTTGGATACACGATATTGATGCTTTGATTTGCAAGAAAAAATTTTCTTTCCACCATTTTCTACTAATTAATGTTCATCCATGAAATGAGGCAAATTTGGATACTCGTAGTAATCTCGATTTTTTTGTTAATGGGCACTACAATCATGTTCACCTTATTGGGATACATAATATTGATGCTTTAATTTGGCAAGAAAAGCTTTTCTTTCCACCATTTTACTTATTATTAAAGTTTATTCGTGAAATGGGACAAACTTGGATACTCATAATAATCTCTATTCTTTTTGTTATGAGCGCTACAATCATGTTCTTCTCATTAGGATACATGATATTAATGCTTTGGTTTAGCAAGAAAAGCTTTTCTTTCCACCATTTTCCTTATAATCAAAGTTCATCCATGAAATAAGTCAAACTTGGATTGTCATAATAATCTCTATTCTTTCTGTGCTTGGGCACTACAATCATGTTCTCTACGTTGGGATACGCGATATTAATGCTTTGGATTTACAAGAAAAGACTATTTTCCTTATAATCAAAGTTCATCCATGAAATTACACAAACTTGGATACCTGTAATAATCTCCACTCTTTTTGTTAGTGGCACTAGAATCACGTTCTCCATATTGGGATACATGATATTGATGCTTTAATTTGTAAGAAAAGTTCCTCTTTTTGCCATTTTCCTTATAATTAATGTTCATCCGTGAAATGAGATAAACTTGGATACTTGAAATAATCTACATTCCTTTTGTTATTAGCACTACAATCATGTTCTCCACATTAGGACACACGATATTGGTGCTTTGGATTTACAAGAAAAGCTTTTCTTTCCATAATTTTCCTTATATTTAATGTTCATTTGTGAAATGAGGCAAACTTGGATACTCGTAATAATCTCGATTCTTTTTGTTAATGGGCACTACAATCATGTTCACCTAATTGGGATACACAATATTGAAGCTTTGATTTGGCTTTATTCTTTTTGTTATTGGCACCATAATCATGTTCTCCACATTGGCATGCATGGTATTGATGCTTTGGATTTCCAAGAAAAGCTTTTCTTTCCACCATATTCCTTGTAATTAATGTTCAACTATGAAATGACACAAATTTGGATGCTCATAATAGTCTCCATTTTTTTGTTATTGGCACTAAAATCATGTTCTCCATATTGGGATACATGATATTAATGCTTTGGATTTACAAGAAAAGCTTTTCTTTCCACCATTTTCCTTGTAATTAACGTTCATCCATGAATTGACACAAACTGAGATACTCATAATAATCTCTATTCTTTTTGTTATGGGCACAACAGTCATGTTCTCCTCATTGGGATACATGATACTGATGCTTTGGATTTGTAAGAAATGTTTTTCTTTCCACCATTTTCCTTATAATCAAAGTTCATCCGTGAAATGAGTCAAACTTGGATTCTCATAATAATCTGCATTCTTTTTGTGATTATGCACTACAATCTTATTCTTCGTATTGGGACAGACAATATTAATGCTTTGGTTTAGCAAGAAAAGTTTTTATTTACATCATTTTCCTTATAATCAAAGTCCATCCATGAAATGGGACAAGCTAGGATACTTATGATAATCTTGATTCTTTCTGCTAATGGGCACTACAATCATGTTCACCTCATTGGGATACATGATATTAATGCTTTGATTTGGCAAAAAAGCTTTTTTTCCACCATTTTCCTTATTATTAAAGTTCATCTAAGAAATGGGACAAACTTGGATACTCTTAATAATCTTTATTCTTTTTGTTATGGGCACTACAATCATGTTCTCCTTATTGGGATAGACTATATTGATGCTTTGGTCTAGCGAGAAAAGTTTTTCTTTCCACTATTTTCCTTATAATCAAAGCTCATCCGCGAAATGAGTCAGACTTAGATTCTCATAATAATCTCCGTTCTTTTTGTGATTGGGCACTATAATCATGTTCTCCACATTGGTATAAACAATATTCGTGCTTTGGATTTGCAAGAAAAGCTTTTCTTTCCACCATTTTCCTTATAATCAAAGTTCATCCATGAAATGAGTCAAACTTGGATTCCCATAGTAGCCTCCATTCTTTTTATGATTGGGCACTACAATCATGTTCTCCATATTAGCATGCATGATATTGATCCTTTCGATTTGCAAGAAAAACTTTTTTTTAGACCATTTTCTTTATAATTAAAGTTCATCCATGACATGATGCAAACTTGGATACTTGTAATAATCTTCCTTTCTTTTGTAAATGGCACTACAATCAAGTTCTCCATATTGGGATACACGATATTGATGCTTTAGATTTGTAAGAAAAGCTTTTCTTTTCAACATTTCCCTTATAATTAATGTTCACTTGTGAAATGAGACAAACTTATATACTCGCAATAATCTCCATTCTTTTTATTATGGGCACCACAATCATGTTATCCTCATTGGGATACATGGTATTGATGCTTAGGTTTAGCAAGAAAAGGTTTTTTTCCATAATTTTTCTTATAATTAAAGTTCATCCATGAAATAAAGCAAACTTAGATACTCGTAATAATCTTGATTTTTTTTGTTAATGGGCACTACAAACTTGGATTCTTGTAATAATCCCATTCTTTTTGTGCTTGGGCACTACAATCATGTTCTCCACATTGGGATACACGATATTAATGCTTTGGATTTGCAAGAAAAGCTTTTTTTTCCACCATTTTCCTTACAGTCAAAGTCATCCGTGAAATAAGACAAACTACAAACTTGGATAATTGTAATAATCTCCATTCCTTTAGTTATGGGCACTATAATCATGTTCTCCTTATTAGGATACAGGATATTGATGCATTAGATTTGGAAGAAAAGCTTTTCTTTCCGCCATTTTCCTTATGCTTAAAGTTCATCCATGAAAAGAGTCAAACTTGGATTCTCATAATAATCTCAATTCTTTCTATGATTGGGCACTACAATCATTTTCTCCACATTGGGATACACGATATTGATGCTTTGGATTTGCAAGAAAACTTTCCTTTGCACCATTTTCCTTATAATCAAAGTTCACCCATGAAATTATACAAACTTGGAAACCTGTAGTAATCTCTATTCTTCTTGTTAGTGGTGCCACAATCACGTTCTCTATATTGGGATACACGATATTGATGCTTTAGATTTGCAAGAAAAGCTTCTCATTCTACCATTTTCCTTATAATTAATGTTAATCCGTGAAATAAAACAAACTTGGATACTCATATTAATCTCAATTCTTCTTGTTATTGGGCACTAAAATCATGTTCTGCACATTGGGATACACGATATTGATGCTTTGGATTTCCAAGAAAAGCTTTTCTTTCCACCATATTCCTTGTAATTAATGTTCAACTATGAACTGACATAAACTTGGATGCTCATAATAGTCTCCATTTTTTTGTTATTGGCACTAAAATCATGTTCTCCATATTGGGATACATGATATTAATGCTTTGGATTTACAAGAAAAGCTTTTCTTTCCACCATTTTCCTTGTAATTAACGTTCATCCATGAATTGACACAAACTGAGATACTCATAATAATCTCTATTCTTTTTATTATGGGCACAACAGTCATGTTCTCCTCATTGGGATACATGATACTGATGCTTTGGATTTGTAAGAAAAGTTTTTCTTTCCACCATTTTCCTTATAATCAAAGTTCATCCGTGAAATGAGTCAAACTTGGATTCTCACAATAATCTGCATTCTTTTTGTGACTATGCACTACAATCTTATTCTCCGTATTAGGACAGACAATATTAATGCTTTGGTTTAGCAAGAAAAGCTTTTATTTACACCATTTTCCTTATAATCAAAGTCCATCCATGAAATGGGACAAGCTAGGATACTTATGATAATCTTGATTCTTTCTGCTAATGGGCACTACAATCATGTTCACCTCATTGGGATACATGATATTAATGCTTTGATTTGGCAAAAAAGCTTTTTTTCCACCATTTTCCTTATTATTAAAGTTCATCTAAGAAATGGGACAAACTTGGATACTCTTAATAATCTTTATTCTTTTTGTTATGGGCACTACAATCATGTTCTCCTCATTGGGATAGACTATATTGATGCTTTGGTTTAGTGAGAAAAGTTTTTCTTTCCACTATTTTCCTTATAATCAAAGCTCATCCGCGAAATGAGTCAGACTTGGATTCTCATAATAATCTCCATTCTTTTTGTGATTAGGCACCATAATCATGTTCTCCATATTGGTATAAACAATATTCATGCTTTGGATTTGCAAGAAAAGCTTTTTTTTCCACCATTTTCCTTATAATCAAAGTTCATCCATGAAATGAGTCAAACTTGGATTCCCATAGTAGCCTCCATTCTTTTTATGATTGGGCACTACAATCATGTTCTCCATATTAGGATGCATGATATTGATCCTTTCGATTTGCAAGAAAAACTTTTTTTTAGACAATTTTCCTTATAATTAAAGTTCATCCATGACATGATGCAAACTTGGGTACTTGTAATAATCTTCCTTTCTTTTGTTAATGGCACTACAATCAAGTTCTCCACATTGAGATACACGATATTGATGCTTTAGATTTGTAAGAAAAGCTTTTCTTTCCAACATTTCCCTTATAATTAATGTTCACTTGTGAAATAAGACAAACTTATATACTCACAATAATCTCCATTCTTTTTATTATGGGCACCACAATCATCTTATCCTCATTGGGATACACGATATTGATGCTTAGGTTTAGCAAGAAAAGGTTTTTTTTCCCATAATTTTCCTTATAATTAAAGTTTATCCATGAAATGAAGCAAACCTGGATACTCGTAATAATCTTGATTTTTTTTTGTTAATGGTCACTACAAACTTGGATTCTTGTAATAATCCCCATTCTTTTTGTGATTGGGCACTACAATCATGTTCTCCACATAGGGATACACGATATTAATGCTTTGGATTTGCAAGAAAAGTTTTTTTTTTCCACCATTTTCCTTGCAATCAAAGTCATCCGTGAAATAAGACAAACTTGGATAATCATAATAATCTCCATGCTTTTTGTTATTGGCACTGCAATCATGTTCTCCGCATTAGGATACACGATATTGATGCTTTGGGTTTCCAAGAAAAGCTTTTCTTTCCATCATTTTCCTTGTAATTGATGTTCATCTGCAAAATGAGACAAACATGGATACTCCTAATAATCTCCTTTATTTTGTTATAGGCATTACAATCATGTTGTCCTCATCGGGATACACGATATTGATGCTTTGGATTTGCAAGAAAAACTTTCCTTTTCACCATTTTCCTTATAATCAAACCTCATTCATGGAAAAAAACAAACATGGATACTCATAATAATATCCATTCCTTTTGTTATGGGCACTAAAATCATGTTCTCCTTATTAGGATACACGATATTGATGCTTTAGATTTGCAAGAAAAGCTTTTCTTTCCGTCATTTTTCTTATGCTTAAAGTTTATCCGTGAAAAGAGTCAAACTTGGATTCTCATAATAATCTCAATTCCTTCTATGATAGGGCACTACAATCATTTTCTCCACGTTGGGATACACGATATTAATGCTTTGGATTTGCAAGAAAACTTTTCTTTGCACCATTTTCCTTATAATCAAAGTTCACCCTTAAAATTATACAAACTTGGAAACCTGTAGTAATCTCTATTCTTCTTATTAGTGGTGCCACAATCACGTTATCTAAATTGGGATACACTATATTGATTCTTTAGATTTGCAAGAAAAGCTTCTCTTTCTACCATTTTCCTTATAATTAATGTTAATCCGTGAAATGAGACAAACTTGGATACTTATATTAATCTCAATTCTTTTTGTTATTGGGCACTACAATCATGTTCTCCACATTGGGATACACGATATTGATGCTTTGGATTTGCAAGAAAAGCTTTTCTTTCCATAATTTTCCTTATAATTAATGTTCATCCATGAAATGAAGCAAACTTGGATACTTGTAATAATCCCAATTTTTTTTGTTAATGGGCACTACAATCATGTACACCTTATTAGGATACACGATGTTGATGCTTTGGATTTGCAAAAAAAAGCTTTTCTTTCCACAATTTTGTTTATAATTAATGTTCATCCATGAAATGTGCTAAATTTGGATACTCGTAATAATCTCAATTTTTTTTTTGTTAATGGGCACTACAATCATGTTCACCTTATTGGGATACACTATATTGATGCTTTAATTTTGCAAGAAAAGCTTTTCTTTCCACCATGTTACTTATTATTAAAGTTTATTCATGAAATAGGATAAACTTGGATACTCGTAATAATCTCTATTCTTTTTTTATGAGAACTACAATCATGTTCTCCTCATTGGGATACACGATATTAATGCTTTGGCTTAGCAAG
The DNA here is from genome assembly GCA_038381835.1 of Adansonia madagascariensis. Taxonomy (NCBI): domain Eukaryota; kingdom Viridiplantae; phylum Streptophyta; class Magnoliopsida; order Malvales; family Malvaceae; genus Adansonia; species Adansonia madagascariensis. The sequence continues at coordinate 10,911 of JBBYHL010012563.1, forward strand.
AAAAGCTTTTCTTTCCACCATTTTCCTTATAATCAAAGTTCATCTATGAAATGAGTCAAACTTGGACTGTCATAATAATCTCCATTGTTTTTGTGATTGGGCATTACAATCATGTTCTCCACATTGGGATACACAATATTGATGCTTTGGATTTGCAAGAATAACTTTTTTTCCACCATTTTCCTTACAATCAAAGTGATCCATGAAATAAGACAAACTTGGATACTCGTAATAATCTCCATGTTTTTTGTTATTGGCACTGCAATCATGTTGTCCATATTGGGATACACGATATTGATGCTTTGGGTTTGCAAGAAAAGCTTTTCTTTCCATCATTTTCCTTGTAATTGATGTTCATCTGCAAGATGAGACAAACATGGATACTCCTAATAATCTCCATTCTTTTGTTATGGGCATTACAATCATGTTCTCCTTATCGGGATACATGATATTGACGCTTTGGATTTGCAAGAAAAGCTTTCCTTTCCACCATTTTTCTTATAATCAAACTTCATTCATGGAAAGAGACAAACTTGGATACTCATAATAATATCCATTCCTTTTGTTATAGGTACTATAATCATGTTCTCCTTATTGGGATACACGATATTATTGCTTTAGATCTGCAAGAACAGCTTTTCTTTTCGTCGGTTTCCTTATAGTCAAAGTTTATCCGTGAAAAGAGTCACACTTGGATTCTCATAATAATCTCCATTCTTTCTATGATTGGGCACTACAATCATGTTCTCCATATTGGGATACACAATATTGATGCTTTGGATTTGCAAGAAAAACTTTTCTTTGCACCATTTTCCTTATAATCAAAGTT
>JBBYHL010012603.1:0-11738 GCA_038381835.1 Adansonia madagascariensis
CCAAAGTGGAACATTCCATTTTTAAAGTAAAATCCAGAGGTCATTTTTATTGAAAATCTTTATATTCCCTATCTCTCTAGGGCGTATATGAGATTAAATCTTTTTTATCAAAACCTGGATTATTTCTATAAGATTCATGCATTTAAAAAGGGTTATATCAAAATAGTGACAAGTTAAGATTGAATGAATTAAAACCAAGATAAGACATAGCTAGTAAGGTACCGATTTTGGGCATTGTGAAGAGGTTCATACCTCATCGTGCGTAACCAACTCCCGAACCCAAATGGTGAATCTTTGCATTACTTAGACCACAAGATCGATATTTTAAGTTTCATAACTCAGAACATAGGTTTCAATAGGCATCCGATCATGCCTAGCCCAAAATGATAAGTGGCGACTCTAAGATTGACCATTTCACGATGGTCATCCGTGACCAATAAGATGAGCGATTCGTCTTATGGTCCCCCCTAATGTATCACAAGTCGAGAATCCATACTTTCTCGTTCTCATCACATCGCTAAAGGAAAGTCTTGGTTAAGAAGACATTTTTAAGTCAAGAAAATATTTTAAGTCGTGCGCACCCATTAATCCATGAGGATCCACCTCAGGGTACGTTGCGACAAAATGTTCAAAATATTAATTTACAAAATGGTAAAGATGAAAATCTAATATTTGAAATAAGTCTTTATTGAAAAATTCATGAGCAAAATAGTCGCGATATAGTAAGAAATTCAATATAAGTGGTAAAATTACCAACTAGCTATCTCGTGGTAAAAAATGCCAATTTAAATTTTTCCTTAGATATTTATGATTTTGTAGAGTGCACATCGGCATAAATACCACATTAGTATCAATAAAAATATACGATGGTTAACTTCCTAAATTTGACAAAAAATTCTGAAAAAATTCTTAAAAAATGGAAAATTTGACTGTGGTAATATCTGCAAAAATAAATTGTAAAATTGCATAAGTATAAAGGTAAAATTAATTATTTTACCTTGAAATTCATTTTTTTGTCAAAGATTTATTCTGTATGACCCCATGTGCACATGTGATCATTGAAGCACAACTAAATATACTTAAAAACTTTGAGTTCACCCTAAGAAATTCAACTCTTACTGGGAGGTCGCTAAATCTTTGATCTTGGATATGTTTAGATTGTCAAAAAAGAGAGCCCGAACAAAATTAGGTGTCTACACCTAGTCATTGTATTGTCCAAATAGGGCATTGATAATGCAGCTAATCTTATAAGTTGAAGTATAAAGATACTTTCGGACATTATATGGGTACTTGTTTTGGTAACAAGTTCACTAAACGTAACCCACTATAAGAGTTTCATTTGGTATTTCAGTTAAGTATCTATGGAAATACTCTCATGTGTCAGTAGTGTAAGTGATTCTTGGACTTGTGACACTAGATCATCTCGTATGAGGAGTGTCCTGCTTTAATTTGAACAGGTTTACAATAGACAGATGATAATGGTAGGGTGGTTTTGGATATGGCATGAACCATATGGTAAGCGAATGAGTGGCCCAGAAATGATTTATGACCCTAAATGATATGAGGGGAGATATCTTACATGTTCTTGGCCTGTGTTAACTCAAAGTCGTTGGCCAAGGCAATATTGACTATGGAGTTAACCCATGAGGGTTGCATGCTAATATGGAATGGGCCTAGAGTTAAACCATGCTCTTGCTAATTTTGAGATATATGATGAAAGAATATATATTACATTGAGATACTAAGCACTAAAGGGCTTGTCAAAATTGTATTGACGCTCCCTGCATGTTGGATGGCCATGATGCATTGCTAGATGACAATCTTGGTCTATAAATATAAAATATTCTTTATTAGGCTATTTTATATTTAGTGCCAATATGATGGGGGCCTAATGGGTCACACACATAAGGGTGATTAGTAGAAATTAAAAAAGATTAGGCTTATATGTCTAATACAAGTAATGGTTACTTAGGCTTAATTTGAATGAGTTCACATGGGTTAGGGCAAAATTATAATTTCTCTAGAATTAAAATTTTAACCCTAGATATATAGCCCAATATTAACCATCCTTTATAACCCTAATTTCTCTAGGTCACCTATATGGATAATCTGTTAGAGGCTGGACATTTTAACAGCTATGGTTTACGATAATCGAGCTCGGTGTACATATTCTTGGTTCATGAAATTACTAAAAGACATCTCAAGATTGTTTATGTTTGAATCTTGAATAGTTCTTTAGGATTCTTGATTTTAAAAATTGATCAAGATTATGCAAGATGATCCAATTTATGGGGTCTCAGCTTTATTTTTTATTTATTTCTGTTGCAATGTTCATAAATTATTTTATAAATTTTTTTAATCTAATAACTTGCTCTTCTAAGACTTCCTAGAAGTGGTATCATGAGGCACCTTAATTTGATTAATCTTGTGTTTTAATTGTTATTGATTTAAGAATTTGTTATTTTAATGCTATATTGATCCATTTTTAAATTTAAAAATTAGAGAAAATGGTTTCTTTTTGTTTTTTAAATGTCTAACATGTTAATTCATGTTTATTATTCAATATTAATTAGTTAAAATATAATTTTATTAATTAAATTGATATTGGAGTCATCAGTTGACAATTTGGTGTTGACCAATGCTAGGTTGGCTTTATTTCGGTGTTTTAATGTGTCTAGTTTTTGGGCAGCCATTATTGCAATTTTTTCCATTGTTTTCCACCTTGAAAGTGTCACGAATTGATCATAAAAGTTTCTAAAAATCAGGTTAAAATAGGAGTTGAAATGTTCCAATTCTAGTTCATAACTAGTGCATTAAGTGTACTTGAGGCTTGCGATATTCCTATCTTCTTTCTTAGATCTGGGTGAAATCAATGGTAACAGGGAGTAGCTATAAATTTGCTGTATTTCAGAGGTTTAGTGTGAGGAGGACAATAGTGTTTGAGTTAGATTAGGATGGCTAAGATAGCCATGAATAGGATAAAGTCCTAATTGGACTAGAACTCCTCCAAGAGTGCGCCAGCACTATCCTACTTAAAGTAGGACTCTTCCAATTTTATATTTCCTGATATTTAAAATCTGATATCATCAAATTATATTTAAATTTAAATTAAAAAAAATGCTAAAAGTTAGAATGGTTGGCATAGTGGACTTCCTTAAGAGGTTGAATCTAATTAAAACTCTTACATGACATCAAAAACCTAATTATCTAATTGTATTATTTTTCTTAAATTGTTTAAGATATAAATTGGATAATATAATAAGCATGGAATTGAAATTCAGTTAATTTTATTAATAAAAATATATTTAATTTAAATGATTAATTTTATTTGGAATAGAATTTATTCTAATATTATTAAAATAAATGTTAATCATGGAAGAAAATTGTTTTCTTAATTAAATTAAACACGGATCAATTGTTTAGTATCGAAGTTGGTAATGTGAATTTAAAACGCATGTTTATATGTTCATAATTGTTATGGATGTGTGGTATGATTATGGACTAGGCCTAATTTGATTGTGGATATATGATTAATTATTTATGGATGTTAAAGTTTTTAAATAGGGCTTATGAACCTTACCTTATCTCTAATTTTCTTTAGGGTTGTAAACTTCTTTTCTCACCTAACTCCCCTTGAATGTAACTTGAGGTTTCTTTATTATAAATGTAATTAGATTACATAGGTGTAAAATTAAGGTTGGAAAGAAAGATTTTGTAGCTTGAAGATGGACATCCAAGTGAAGGCACTATAAAGCCCAAGAGATTATAAGAAGCTTTTAAGGACTTTATATGTAATCACTTTGGCATTAACTATGCAATTTCCTTTAATAGCTCAAGGAAATTGCATTAGATAATAGTCCATAATCATTTAAGTAGTATGCATGATAGTAGATTTATTTTATGTGATATTATAAATGCTATGCATGCAAATATAATGAGACCTTAATATTATGATTAAATGGAATCCCTCATATAATATTGGGTTACATGCTTTGCATGATAAAGATGCCTTCCATTATACACAACAAGATACCCGAGTTTTGATTGTTGAGATTTGTTGAGCTGACTCAAGGTCTTAGCCATCCGAACTACATGAGTTATGGATGATGGGTCTTATTCAACTAATGTCATGTTAATTGGATGTGTACAACATAATCGCATAGCATTAGAGGTAATGCTTAGGCATAATGTATATGATACATTTAGGCAAAATGTTGCCATTTAATTGATTTTAAGTTGCATAGAGATACAATTGGTAAGCTATGTTGCCTACCTAATTAGGCTTGTTGTGATTTATTAGGCTGACTCAAGGCTGCAACATGTTAAAAGGGATCATAGCCCATTGGAAACACCTTGAGGAGATTGCCATATAATAGTGAGGGGTATTATTTAAAAAAAATTAGTGGGAGGACTAATAAAGATTTAATACCTTGCCATTATTGTTTTAATACATGAATAACTAATTGTAGATACTTAATTTTGTCCGGGCCCCCTTTCCTTGTTGGTCAAAAAAATATCTGAGATACAAAATCAGGCACTTGTCCTAGTGGAGGTAAATTTCCTTCAAAGAGAATAAACATTTTCAAAACTTATTTAATTGTGCTTAAATGACCACAGGTGTACGTGACAAAATTAGCACTGTTTCAAGAGTCGTACGTAACAAATCTCAGATAAAGAGGATGAATATTAAGGTAAAATAATTAACTTTTAACTTTATACCTGTGAAACTTTGAAATTTGCTTTTACAGATGTTATCATGGTCAAATTTCCCATTTTTGAAAATTTTTTAAGAATTTTTTGTTAAATTTAGGAAGTTGATTGTCATATATTTTTTATTGATATTAATATGGTATTTATGTCGACATGCACTCTGAATATTGGCATTTTTTACCATAAGATATCAAGTTGGCTACTTTGCTACTTATTTTTGAATTTCTCACCATTTCACAAGTATTTTGCTCACAAATTTTTAGGCAAAGAATTATTTTGGATCATGAATTTTCATCTTTATCATTTTAAAAATTAATAGTTTGAATATTTAATTCATTTTATATAAGTTTTTATGTAATTTTTTTTTAAAATTTTTCTAGTTGCAAAATACAAGTTTTCCTTTATTTGTAAAATTTTTGGAGAAATTTTCTCGAGTTTTGAACTTTAAAATTCTTTAAATATTTGTATTTAACTGCTATTTAACCAGCTTTTCAAAATTCATTGTACTTTATGATTTTTGCATTTTTCAAAATTTTTTTGATTTCAAGATACAGAGTTTTCTACTTTTTAAATTTTCTTGGTAGATTTTTTTAGAGTTTATAATTTTTAAAATTCTTCAAATATTATTGTTTAATTCATATGAAATTAGTTTTTCAAAATTTGATTTATTTTGTGTTTTCTATTTTTAAAATTTTCTTTGCTTCCAAAATATGAAGTTTTCCATACTGTAAATTTTTTTGGGGAGATTTTTCTAAGTTTATAATTTTTAAAATTCTTCAAATGTTATTGTTTAAATTATATAAAATCAGTTTTGAAAATTTTAATTTATTTTATAAGTTTTGTATTTTTTTCATTTACAATAATTTTTCTAGTAGGGGTTTTTCTCATGAAATTTTAGGAGTTTGTTAAATTTTTTTAGGAAGATTTTTCTAAGTTTATAATTTTTAAAATTCTTCAAATGTATTGTTTAAATCATATAAAATCTGTTTTAAAAATTTCAATTTATTTTATGAGTTTTGCTTTTTTTTTCATTTACAATAATTTTTCTAGATAAGGGTTTTTCTCATGAAATTTTAGGAGTTTGTTATTTTTAATTTTCTTGTAAATTAAAAATTATTTTTATTATTAGATTAAATTAATTTGATCATATGAAATTTTGTTTAAAGTACATAATTTTTAACTTTTACAATTTAATCCTTTTAACTAATTTTTACAGTATAATTTTACAGATTTTACGAATATCTTTCAAAATTCTCTAGACTTTGATGATATCATGCATGATGTCATCCATTAAAAGACAAATATAGTTAATTTAAGTCAAATCTAAATTAATAAAAAATTAAAAAATCTAAAATAAAATAAAAAATTTGTAGAAGTTGATGAAAACTCTACCATTGTGCTGTCCTTCATCCCCTATAAAGAGGTATTTGATTTCTTCACTTGAGGCCTTTAGGATTTAGGAAGAAAAGATAAAGAAAAAACACCAAACGTACATAATTTTTCAAGCTTTTCTAAGGTAATTTCTTGTAAATTTCTTAATATTTCTTTATTTCTTGTTTGAATCTTCCTTTTAATGAGCCAAATGAGTACTTGTGGTCATGAAATTTGATTCATGTTGAAAAGCCAAGTATGATAGCTATAATTAAAGTTTTTGATTTTGCTGTTTTACTTAATTTTTATTAGAAATAATTTGATTTTCATTGAGATTATTTGTGTTTGTTGTGTTCGTTGATACTTATTTTGTTATTTTCATGTATACATGTTTATGTAAATTTTATTAATATTTTCATGTTGTTTTTATTGATTTATTCATTACTTTTTATGCTTTCATTGCTTATTCATGCTTGGTAAAAACTCTAACATGTATGTATGTTAATATTTGTCAAAATATGTGATGAAAATTATTTTTTGCTGAAAAAACAAGTTGGTTGAATCATGTAGGGCTGATTTTTTGATGTTTTGATTTTATTTAGCTTATTTTGCAAATATAGAAATATTAGGGACTAAATTACAAAGCTTTTTCTTTGTCCATTTAAGCTTGGCCGAATCTTGTAGACAGCGTTAGAAGTGTTTTTACGCTTAGTTTAATATATTTAGATGCATTTTGTGGATTATATACTATTATAGGGACATTTTGTAATTTAATAAAATTTAAAGACTAATTTGCAAAATGTGAAAAAAATTACTTTGTGGCCATAAGTGTTTGGTTGAATCATTTTCATAATTTTTAGTTGGGTTTCTGTGATATTTCATGATGTGTTTTGTGTTAATTTACAATTTTCTATTATGTAGGGACTAAATTGTAAAAATGGAAAATTATGTTTTGAGGCCACCCATGCTTAGCCAATTACTTGTGTATACTTGTGAAAATGGTTTCATGTTTATTTTGATGTGTATGAATATGTTTTATGCATTTTCCACTATTTATGGTTATTTTGTATTTTTAGAAAGTTTAGGGGCTTATTTACAAGATTGTAAAATTTTTGTTCTATGCCTATTGATGTAAGGATTGTTGGACTGCACCCACTATGAGGTATTGTCCTCTTTGGACTAGTGCACAGACTGTCCTCACAGTTTTGTCCTTTGAGAAAAGGTGCATCAATAGGGGAATGGTGGCCCTTGCCTTATAAGCTATAATTCATATCCTTGACTAATCGATGTGGAATTATTATCTTACCCTAACACTAGCCCCCTGGGCAAGGTGTGGACTGTGTAGGTTGAGTGGGCATGTTTGCATGGTAACTTGGCATTAGTTATTTATATACTAAATTTCATGTAAGTCAAGTGAGCATGTTTACATGGTAACTTGGTGTTACCCGTTTATATGCCAAGTTTCATGTACGTTGAGTGGGTCTATTTATATGCCAAGTTTTGTATAGATTGAGTGGACATGTTTATATGCCAAGTTTTATGTAGATCGAGTAGGCATGTTTATATGCCAAGTTTCGTGTGGGTCGAGTGGGCAAGTTACCACTGTGTAGGTCATAGATCGAGTGGGCAAGTTACCACTTGTGTAAGTCGAGTAGGCATGTCTACATAGTAAATTGGTGTTACCCTTTTATATGCCAGAATGAGATTTTGACTATGATCTTATAGCTTGCCGGTTCCCACAGATGGTGCCATTGTTGATGTAAAGATTTTCAGAATATGCTCGTTATGAGGTATTGTCCACTTTGGAGCAGTGCTTACACTATCCTCATGGCTTTATCCTTTGAGAAAAGGCACCTCAATAGGGGAAAGGTAGCCCTTGCTTTATAAGCCATAGTCCTACATCAATTAGCCAAAGATATGGACTGTGGCTTATAAAGTAAGGGCCACTTTTCCCCTATTGAGGTGCCTTTTCTCAAAGGACAAAACTGTGAGGACAGTCTGTGCATTTCTCTAAAGCGGACAATACTTTATAGCATGCGAAGTCTGACAATCTTTGCATTAACAATGGCACCATCTATGAGAACCGACATGCCATAGGCTCATAATCGAAATTTTATTCAGGCATGTAAAAAAGTAACTTCAAGTTACTTGACCTATATAGTGGTGTCTTGCCCACTCGATCTATAACTTGCATAGTGGTAATTTGTCCACTCGATCTATGACTTACACAGCGGTAACTTGCCCACTCAATCTATGACCTAACTTGCCCATTCGATCTACACTCCACTGGATCTACGACCTAACTTGCCTTCGATCTACATAGTCTACACCCTTGCATGGGGGGCTAATGTCAGGGTAGACAACAATCCCATATCGATTAGCCAAGAATATGGATTATGGCTTATAAAGTAAAGGCTATCCTTCCCTTATTAAGGTGCATTTTCACAAAAGATAAAACCAAGAGGACAGTCTGTTTATTACTTTAAAATAGATAATACCTCATAGTGGGCATGGTCTGACAATCCCTGCATCAATAATGGCCATAGATACTTGGCCAAATTTATTATATGATTTTTGGTATAATTTCCATAATTTTTTGTGATGAATTATGTGTTTAATTATGATTTTATTTTGTGTAGGGACTAAATTGCAAAGTTAAAAAATTTTAAGGACTATTTAGAAAAAAATTGCATTTTATTGTGATATTTTTTGACAAGTTAAGAATATTTCTAACATTACTATGGTCTTTCGTAGAGGTGTAGAAATTATTAAAACCTTTCGTATTCTTTTAGTTCTCAATTAGGGTACAAAATGCAATTTTAAAAAGTTCTAGGACTTATTAGCAATTTTTGCATTTTAGGTCTATCTTAATATTTAAGTTGCCCATAGAGGGCATAAATGTTATTTCCTATCATTTTCAAGTTCTGTAGTTTACCAAGATATTTATAGGTCAAAGGTAAACCTTTGGAGTATTTTAGTAATTTCAGTAGAATCGGGTCCAATGTGATAACTGGGATACTTTTATGTCAAAGGTGTAGAGTAGGAGCAGTTCATTTGTTCATGATGTCATCCAACCTTTTAGGTTATTGGGATATGTATACATCGAATGTACACCCTAAAGGTATTTTGGTAATTTCTGTTGAACGAATCCTTTATGGTCATCGAGATACTTATCTGTTGAAGATGCATAATAAGGATAGGTTCATCTTTTATAAAGTCATCTAGGCCTTTAGGCTTACTAGGATACCTAGATGTCAAAAGTAGACCATAGAAACATTTTAGTAATTTACATTAGAACGAAGTCCTATGTAATAACAGGGATACATCTATGTCAAAGGTGAACAGTAGGAATAGGTTCATTTATTTATAAAGTTTTAGAATTTTTAGGGTACTGGGATATTTATATGTTGAAGTTACACTTAGTAACATTTCATTAATTTATTTTTAGAATCGAATCCTTTAAGGTCACAGAGATACTTCTACGTCGAAGGTGTACTTTAGAGGACATGTTAGTGATATCGACCACTCTTAGGTCCTTAGAATCAAGTTTAGTACATTTTGTCTAAATTGAGTCTTAGGGCGATTTTTATTATTTTTTAATATTATTAATAAAATTGAAAATTTTGAAAGTTAAGGCAATGTCTTTGATGTTAAGATAGTACATAAAATTTCTCCCAGAATATGAAATGGGTTCATAGATTATTTTAACAATGAGATATCCTTTTAAAAATATGAAAATTGGATTTTTTTTTTCAATTATGAAAAAATAAAACCTATTGTATTCCTCTAGCTCTCCAAAAGGGTACAAAAGATATTTTGCTTTTTTTAAATCTTTCGTATTCCATGGGCTCTCCAATGGGGCATGAAAGAGAATAATAAAAAAAACTTTCATATTTTCTTGGTTCTCCGGGAAGGTATGAAAGATATTTCGATTTTCAAAAATATTAAAAACCTGATTTTCCTATTCAAAATAATAAATTTGTTTCCTAAAATTTTATTTTTAAATATGGGAATTATAATTAAATATCAAATATTGAAATTGAATAAAAATTAAAATTTTTATTAATATGTAGATTAATAAGGTACCAATTACCAAGATCACGAGAAGGTCAATCCTTATGTGTGATTGCACTGACTCCTGGACCCTTTCATGCGATATCTGGTATGAGCCAAGACCTCAAAATTTATTTTTAAAAGTTTCGTAACCCTCGAAATACGAACTTCGGCAAGTGACCAATCTCTTTTGGCCAAAATAAGATTGGTGGTGACTCTAAAGTAAATGGACATTTTGTAATAACTGTTTAGAGTTGAGAGTTATTCATCTTGCCAACTTAGTCCCCAGACACAAAATAAAAAATAATAATGATGTGGGCCCTAAATAAAAGAAAATAATGATATACAAATTATATATGAACAATGGGTACACCTGCCATTTTAAGTTAGGCTAGTTAAGATTCATATCCGGGCCTTGTTGCTAAAGCTTGGTGACTCCACTAGGGATAGGTTAGAGAGTTAGGCCTAAAATTAATCACATGTAAATTTTGATTAACTCAGTTTTAATTGGCATTTAATTATAATCCTCGATATTTTTGAAATAAAATTTTTATTACACTTTTGATTTATAAAGAAATCTTCCTATTTGTTATTTACATTTTTTGCTAACCCTTTTGTTTCCTTTGCAGTAGTATTTCTAGGAAGAATTTAGGATATGGGTTTTATTATTTTAAAAAGTCTAGAGTCATAAAAAGTAAGTTGTTTCTCGCATACACTGTGCACTTGAATATGCATTAGGTTCTCCTTCAGGTGTATGGAAGGGGCATAGGTACCCAATATTTTAAAAGTGGGTGAAGTAGCTCTGCCTTCTAAGGTGTTAGCCTCTATTTGGGCAAGTGAAAAGCCTATTGGGTGTAAATTCCTATGCCTATTTAAGATGTTAGCCTCATTATGAGCAAGGAAGATACTCCCACTCGAATTAAACTTTTTCCAAAATAAACCCACGATAAGTAAGGATTAGGGTACCTCATTAGTTCTTTTTGGACTTGAGGAGCAATTTGAGAACCTATTTAGACATTTAACCCAAACCTTATGTAATGAACCATAAGGGCCTTACCTTGTTAGAGCCATACCTAGTTCTAGAGGGTATCAAACTAGGTACACATTGGGGAATGCTTCTAAACATTTTTTCTTATAATTTGATTTTTCTAGTATCAATAAGTGTATGTTGTATTATCATGATAAATTTTACTCTTATTTATTTCTTGCGTTAATTAGTTATGATATCCATATTCTAGGAAACCCTATAAATTGATTCATGTATTTCTCTTTACATCTATAAGGTTCACATTTTTATCTGTTTACATGCTTATGCATTCATAATCTCAACAATATACTAATGTAGACACCTTATTTTGTTCGGGCTAATTTTTAGCAATCTGAAGCATGGACGTAAGAAGGGGCAATGGTCATCGGGCGATGTTGTCGCCTAGTGAAAAAGTATTTTAAGGATGTCAATAAGGCCTAGGGATCATATCAAAGGTAAATGCAAAGATGTGGCATCAAATAATGTAGTCCAAGGTATCCAGGGACAAAAGATATGAGAAAATTCACAATTTTACTTAAATGTATCGATACATGGTTCTCATGTATCAATACAATGC
>JBBYHL010012614.1:0-11738 GCA_038381835.1 Adansonia madagascariensis
ATTATTCTAACTCCTGGATTTTGTGAATGAGGGCTTCATTTTCAAACTTGGTGGCTCTCGTATCTCGCGTTTGGGCTTAGAGTTTTTGATTCCTTCATTGGTAGGGGGAAACAAGAGCATGTGCCTTTGTGAACTCTTCTTTACTGGTTCTGACTTCCTCCTTTTGCTAATTCAACTCGCGATTGAAAGTGGCAATTTCTGCTTCCTATTCGACTAATTGTCTTGCCAATACATTGGGACTTGTTAGCTTTTCAAAGTGTCACATAATCCTTGGTCAAGCTTTTGAGGTCATCTTTGAAGCGATCCTTTTCTTTAATGACTCGATCCATTTCATCGCTCCTAAGATAGATATCCATCTCTAGCTTGCTCTTTTCCTCTTTAAGTCGAGAGAACCATTCCTTGCCAAACCAAAGTATCAATATCGTGTATCCCAATGAGGAGAACATGATTGTAGTGCACATAACAAAAAGAATGGAGATTATTATGAGTATCAAAGTTAGCCTCATCTCATGGATGAACATTAATTATAAGAAAAATGTCGAAAAGAAAAGCTTTTCTTGCAAATCCAAAGCATTAATATCGTCTATCCCAATAAGGACAACGTGATTATAGTGCCCAATAACAAAAAAAAAGGAGATTATTATGAGTATCCAAGTTTGTCTCATTTCACGAATAAATATTAATTATAAGGAAAGTGGGCAGAAGAAAAGCTTTTCTTGCAAATCCAAAGCATCAATATCATGTATCCCAATGTGGGGAACATGACTGTAGCGCCAGTAACAAAAAGAATGGGGATTACAATAAGTATCCAAGTTTGCCTCATTTCACGAATTAACTTTAATTATAAGGATAACGGTGGAAGGAAAAGCTTTTCTTGCAAATCCAAAGCATCAATATCGTGTATCCCAATGTGCAGAACATAATTGTAGTGCCCAATCACAAAAGAATAGAGATTATTACGAGGATCCAAGTTTGACTCATTTGATGGACAAACTTTGATTATAAGGAAAATGATGGAAAGATAACCATTCCTTGCCAAACCAAACTATCAATGTCGTGTATTCCAATGAGGAGAACATGATTGTAGTGCCCATAACAAAAAGAATTGAGATCATTATGAGTATCCAAGCTAGTCTCATTTCGTGCATTCAACTTTTTGTCTCATTTCAAAGATAAACTTTAATTATCAAGAAAATGGTGGAAAGAAAATCGTTTCTTGCCAAATGAAAACATCAATATCGTGTATCCTAATGTGGAGAACATGATTGTAGTGCCACTACCAAAAAGAATAGGGTTTATTACGAGTATCTATGTTTATGTCATTTCATGGATGAACTTTGATTATAAGGAAAATGGTGGAAAGAAAAGTTTTTCTTACAAATCCAAAGCATCAATATCATGTATCCCAACGTGGGGAACATGATTATAGTGCCAGTAACAAAAAAAAATGGAGAATATATTGAGTATCCAAGTTTGTCTTATTTCACGGATAAACTTTGATTATAAGGAAAATGGTGGAAAGAAAAGCTTTTCTTGCAAATTCAAAGCATCAATATCATGTATCCCAATATGGGGAACATGATTGTAGTGCCAATATCAAAAAGAATGGAGATTATATTGAGTATCCAAGTTTGTCTTATTTCATGGATGAACTTTAATTATTAGTATAATAGTGGAAAGAAAAGCTTTTCTTGCAAATCCAAAGCATAAATATCATGTATCCCAATGTGGAAAACATTGTTGTAGTGCCCAATAACAAAAAGAATAGAGATAATTACGAGGATTCAGGTTTAACTCATTTGATGGACAAACTTTGATTATAAGGAAAATGATGGAAAAAAACCATTCCTTGCTAAACCAAAGTATCAATATCGTGTATTCCAATAAGAAGAACATGAATGTAGTGCCCATAACAAAAAGATTGGAGATTGTTATGAGTACCCAACTTTGTCTTATTTTAGGATGAATATTAATTTTAAGGAAAATAGAGGAAAAAAAGCTTTTCTTCCAAATCTAAAGCAAAAATATCGTGTTCTCGATATTTGGGATACAAGATTTTGATGCTTTGGATTTGCAAGAAAAGCTTTTCTTTCCACCATTTTCCCTATTATGGAAGTTCATCCATAAAAAGAGATAAACTTAGGTACTCGTAATAATCTCTATTCTTTTTGTTATAGGCACTACAATCATGTCCACCTCCTTGGGATACATGATATTGATGCTTTGGATTTACAGGAAAAGCTTCACCATTTTCCTTATAAGTAAAGTTTGTCCATCAAATGAATCAAACTTGGATTCTTGTAATAATCCACATTCTTTTTGTAATTGGGCACTAAAATCATGTTCTCCACATTGGGATACATGATATTGATGCTTTGGATTTACAGGAAAAGCTTTTATTTCCTCTGTTTTGCTTATCATCAACATTCATCTGTGAAACAAGACAAACTTGGATAGTCATAACAATCTCGATTCTTTTTGTTAATGGGGACTACAATCATGCTCTCCACATTGGGATACATGATATTGATGCTTTGGATTTGGAAGAAAAGCTTTTATTTCCTCTATTTTCCTTAAAATTAATGTTCATCCATGAAATAAAACAAACTTGGATACTCGTAATAATATCCATTTTTTGTTATTTAGCACTAAATCATGTTTTCCTCATTGGGATACATGATATTGATGCTTTGGTTTAGCAAGAAATGGTTTTCTTTTCGCCATTTTCCTTACAATCAATGTTTATCCATCAAATGTGTCAAACTTGGATTCTTATAGCAATCTGCATTCTTTTTATGATTGGGCACTAGAATCATATTCTCCACATTAGGATACACAATATTGATGCTTTCATTTTGCGAGAAAAGCATTTCTTTCCACCATTTTCCTTATTATTAAAGTTCATCTGTGAAATGAGACAAACTTGAATACTTGTAATAATCTCCATTCTTTTTGTTATGGACACTACAATCATGTTCTCCTCATTTGAATACACGATATTGATGCTTTGGATTGGCAAGAATAGCTTTTCTTTCAACCATTTTCTTTATAAGTAAAGTTCATTGATCAAATGAGTCAAACTTGGATGCTTGTAATAATCTACATTCTTTTTGTGATTGGTCACTACAATCATGTTCTCCACATTGGGATACATGATATTGATGATTTGGGTTTGCAAGAAAAGCTTTTCTTTCCACAATTTTCCATATAATCAAAATTGATCTATAAATGAGACAAACTTGGATTCTCGTAATAATCTCCATTTTTTTTGTGATTGGGCACTACAACCACATTCTCCACATTTTGATACATGATATTGATGCTTTTGATTTGCAAGAAATGCTTTTCTTTCCACCATTGTCCTTTTAATCAACGTTTATCTATGAAATGAGACAAACTTGGATACTCATAACAATCTCAATTATTTTTGTTAATGGGGACTACAATCATGTTCTCCACATTGGGATACACGATATTGATGCTTTGGATTTTGAAGAAAGCTTTTCTTTCCTCCATTTTCCTTAAAATTAATGTTCATCTGTGAAATAAGACAAACTTGAATGCTCATTATAATCTCCATTTTTTTGTTATTGGGCACTACAGTCATGTTATCCTCATTGGGATAAACGATATTGATGCTATGGTTTGGCAAAAAAAGTTTTTCTTTCCACCATTTTCCTTTTAATTAAAGTTCATTTGTGAAATGAGACAAACTTGGGTATTTGTAATAATCTCCATTTTCTTGTTATTGGGCACTAAATTAATGTTCTCCTCTTTGGGATACATGATATTAATGCTTTGGATTTGCAAGAAAAGCTTTTTCTTTCCTCCATTTTCCTTATAATTAAAGTTTTGTCCATCAAATGACTCAAACATGGATTCTTGTAATAATCTATAATCTTTTTGTGATTGGGTACTACAATCATGTTCTCCACGTTGGGATACATGATATTGATGCTTTGGATTTACAAGAAAAGCTTTTCTTTCCACCATTTCCTTGTAATCAACATTCATCCATGAAATGAGACAAACTTGAATGTCATAACAATCTTGATTCTTTTTGTTAATGGGGACTACAATCATGTTCTCCACATTGGGATACACGATATTAATGTTTTAGATTTGGAAGAAAAGCTTTTCTATCCTTCAATTTACTTAAAATTAATGTTCATTTATGAAATGAGACAAACTTGGATACTCATAATAATCTCTATTTTTTTGTTATTAGGCATTGCAATCACGTTATCCTCAATGGAATACAAGATATTGACGCTTTGGTTTAGCAATAAAAGCTTTTCTTTCCACCATTTTCCTTGTAATTAAAGTTCATCTGTGAAATGAGACAAACTTGGATACTCGTAATAATCTTCATTTTTTTTGTTATTGGGCACTAAATCACATTCTCCTTATTAGGATACATGATATTGATGCTTTGTTTTAGCAAGAAAAGGTTTTCTTTCCGCCATTCTCCTTACAATCATAGTTCATCCATCAAATGTGTCGAAATTTGATTCTCATAACAATCTCCATTCTTTCTATGATTGGGCACTACAATCATATTCTCTACATTGGGATTCATGATATTGATCCTTTGGAATTGCAAGAAAAGCTCTTCTTTCCACCATTTTCCTTATAATTAAAGTTCATCTGTGAAATGAGTCAAACTTGGATTCTCATAATAATCTCTATTCTTTTTGTTAGTGGCACTATAATCGTGTTCTCCACATTGGGATACAAGATATTGATGCTTTGGTATGGCAAGAAAAGCTTTTCTTTCCACCATTTACCTTATAAGCAAAGTTTGCCTATTAAATGAGTCAAGCTTGGATTCTCGTAATAATCTACAGTCCTTTTATGATTGGACACTACAATTATGTTCTCCACATTGGGATACATGATATTGGTTATTAAATTTGCAAGAAAAAGGTTTTCTTTCCACCATTTTCCATATAATCAAAATTCATCAATGAAATGAGACAAACTTAGATTCTCATAATAATCTCCATTTCCTTTATGATTTGGCACTACAACCACGTTCTCCACATTGCGATACATGATATTGATGCTTTGGATTTGCAAGAAAAGCTTTTCTTTCCACCATTTTCCTTATAATCAACGTTTATCCATGAAATGAGACAAGCTTGGATACTCGTAACAATCTCGATTCCTTTTGTTAATGGGGACTACAATCATGTTCGCCACATTGGGCTACACGAAATTGATGCTTTGGATTTGCAAGAAATTATTTTCTTTCCTTAAAATTATTGTTTATCCACGAATTGAGACAAACTTGGATACTCATAATAATCTCCATTTTTTTGTTATTAGGCACTACAATTGTGTTCTTCTCATTAGGATACATGATATTAATGCTTTAGTTTGGCAAGAAAAGGTTTTTCTTCCCACCATTTTCTATATAATCAAAATTCATCCTTGAAATAAGTCAAACTTGGATTTTCATAATAATCTCCATCCTTATTGTGATTGGGCACTACAATCATATTCTCCACATAGGGTACACGATATTGATGCTTTGGATTTGGCAAGTAAAGCTTTTATTTTCACCATTTTCCTTATTTTAAGGTTTATCCGGGAAATGAGACAAACTTGGATACTCATAATAATCTCCATTCTTTTTGTTATGTGCACTACAATCATGTTCTCCATATTAGGATACACAATATTGATGCTTTGGATTTGTAATAAAAGTCATTCATATTTTTGCCTTTGTAATTAATGTTCATCCAAGGAATGAGACAAACTTGGATACATGAAATAATCTCCATATTTTTTGTTACTAGGCACTATAATCATGTTCACCTCATTAGGATACACAACATTGATGCGTTGATTTGCCAAGAAATGCTTTTCTTTCCATTATTTTCCTTATTATTAAAGTTCATCCGTAAAATAAGACAAACTTGGATACTCGTACTAATCTCTATTCTTTTTGCGATTAAGCACTACAATCATGTTCTCTAGATTGGGAAACAAGATATTGATGCTTTGGATTTGCAAGAAAAGTGTTTCTTTCCACCATTTTCCTTATTATTGAAGTTCATCTGTCAAATGAAACAAACTTGGATAATCATAATAATCTCCATTCTTTTTGTTATAGGCACTACAATCATGTCATCCTCCTTAGGATACATGATATTGATGCTTTGAATCTACAGGAAAAGCTTTTCCATCCACTATTTTCCTTATAAGTAAAGATTGTCCATCAAATGAGTCAAACTTGGATTCTTGTAATAATCTATGTTCTTTTTGTGATTAGGCACTACAATCATGTTCTTCTCTTTGGGACACATGATATTAATGCTTTGGATTTACAAGTAAAGCT
Organism: Adansonia madagascariensis; assembly: GCA_038381835.1. Taxonomy (NCBI): domain Eukaryota; kingdom Viridiplantae; phylum Streptophyta; class Magnoliopsida; order Malvales; family Malvaceae; genus Adansonia; species Adansonia madagascariensis. Next base: position 6,344 of record JBBYHL010012614.1, read on the forward strand.
TCACTGTCCACTATTTTCCTTATAATTAACATTCATCTGTGAAACAAGACAAACTTAGATAGTCATAACAATCTCGATTCTTTTTGTTAATGGGGACCATAATCATGTTCTCCACATTGGGATACACGATATTGATGCTTTGGATTTGAAAGAAAAGCTTTTCTTTCCTTCATTTTCCATAGAATTAATGTTCATCCGTGAAATGAGACAAACTTGGATGCTTGTAATAATCTCTATTTTTTTGTTATTGCGCACTACAATCATGTTATCCTCATTGGGATACACAATATTGATGCTTTGGTTTGGCAAGAAAAGCTTTTTTTCACTATTTTCCTTACAATTAAAGTTCATCTGTGAAATGAGACAAACTTGGATACTTATAATAATCTCAATTTTTTTTCTTATTGGGCACTAAATCATGTTCTCCTCATTGGGATACACGATATTGATGCTTTGGATTGGCAAGAAAAACTTTTTTTCCCACCATTTTCCTTATAATTAAGGTTTATCCGTGAAATAAAACAAACTTGGATAGTTGTAATAATCCCCATTTTTTTGTTATTGGGCACCACAATTATGTTCTCCTCATTGAGATACATGATATTGATGCTTTGGTTTGGCAAGAAAAGGTTTTTTTCTGCCATTTTCCTTACAGTCAAAGTTCATCTGTCAAATGTGTCAAACTTGGATTCTCATAAAGATCTCCATTCTTTTTATGATTGGGTGCCACAATCACATTTTCCATTTTGGGATACACAATATTGATGCTTTGGAATTGTAAGAAAAGCTTTTCTTTCCACCATTTTCTCGAAGCTCATCCATGAAATAAGTCAAACCTAGATTCTCATAATAATCTTTATTCTTTTTGTTAGTGGAACTACAAACATGTTCTCCACATTTGGTATACAAGATATTGATGCTTTGGATTTGCAAGAAAAGTTTTTCTTTCCACCATTTTCCTTATTATTGAAGTTCATCCGTAAAATGAGATAAACTTGGATACTCATAATAATCTCAATTTTTTTTGTTATAGGCACTACAAGCATGTCATCCTCTTTGGGATACACGATATTGATTCTTTGAATTTGCAGGAAAAGCTTTTTTTTCCACCATTTTCCTTATAAGTAAAATTTGTCCATCAAATGAGTCAAACTTTGATTCTTATAATAATCTACATTCTCTTTGTGATTGGGCACTACAATCATGTTCTCCACATTGGGATACACTATATTGATGATTTGTATTTGCAAGAAAAGTTTTTCTTTCCACCATTTTCCTTATAATCAAAATTAATCAGTGAAATAAGACAAACTTGGATTCTCATAATAATCCCAATCTCTTTTGTGATTGGGCACTACAACCACATTTTCCACATTGCGATATATGATATTGATGCTTTTGATTTGCAAGAAAAGCTTTTCTTTTCACTATTTTCCTCATAATCAATGTTCATCTACAAAATGAGATAAATTTGGATACTCATAACAATCTCAATTCTTTTTGTTAATGGGGGCTACAAACATGTTCTCCACATTAGGATACACGAAATTGATGCTTTAGATTTGTAATAAATGCTTTTCTTTTTGCCATTTTCCTTGAAATTATTGTTCATCCGTGAATTAAGACAAACTTGGATACTCGTAATAATCTCTATTTTTCTATTATTGGGCACTAGATCATGTTCTCCTCATTGGGATACACGATATTGATGCTTTGGTTTGGCAAGAAAAGGTTTGCTTTCTGCCATTTTTCTTACAATCAAAGTTCATCTGTCAAATATGTTGAACATGGATTCTCATAACAATCTTCGTTCTTTTTATGATTGGGCACTAGAATCATATTCTCCACATTGGGATTGACGATAGCAATGCTTTGGAATTGCAAGAAAAGCTTTTCTTTTCGCCATTTTCTTTATAATTAAAGTTTATCTGTGAAATAAGTCAAACTTGGATACTCGTAATAATCTCCATTCTTTTTGTTATGGGCGCTCCAATCATGTTCTCCATTGGGATACACGATATTAATGTTTTAGATTTGCAAGAAAAGCTTTTCTTTCCACCATTTTCCTTAAAAGTAAAGTTTATCCATCAAATGAGTCAAACATAGATTCTAGTAATAATATACATTCTTTTTGTGATTGGGCACTACAATCATGTTCTCCACATTGGGATACATGATATTCATGATTTGAATTTGTAAGAAAAGCTTTTATTTCCACCATTTTCCTTATAATCAAAATTCATCTATGAAAAGAGACAAACTTGGATTCTCTTAATAATCTCCATTTTCTTTGTGATTAGGCACTACAACCACGTTTTCCACATTACGATACATGATATTGATGCTTTTGATTTGCAAGAAAAGCTTTTCTTTTCACCATTTTTCTTCTAATCAACATTCATCTGTGAAATTAGACAAACTTGGATACTCATAAGAATCTTGATTCTTTTTGTTAATGGGGACTACAATCATGTTCTCCATATTAGGAAACATGAAATTGATGCTTTGGATTTGCAAGAAATGCTTTTTTTTCTACCATTTTCCTTAAAATTATTATTCATCCATGAAGTGAGATAAATATGGATACTTGTAATAATCTCCATTTGTTTGTTGTGGGGACTACAATCACGTTCTCCTTATTGGGATACATGGTATTGATGCTTTGGTTTGGCAAGAAAAGGTTTTCTTTACACCATTTTCCTTATAATCAGTGTTCATCTGTGGAATGAGTCAAACTTGGATTCTCATAATAATCTCCATCTTTCTTGTGATTGGGCATTACAATCATGATCTCCACATTGGGGTACATGATATTGATGCTTTGGATTTAGCAAGAAATGCTTTTCTTTCCACCATTTCTCTTATTTTAAGGTTTATCTTAGAAATGAGGCAAACTTGGATACTCGTAATAATCTCCATTCTTTTTGTTATGGGTACTACAATCATGTTTTTCACATTGGGATACACGATATTGATGCTTTGGATTTGCAAGAAAAGCCTTTCTTCCCACTTTTTTCTTTATAATTAATGTTCATCCATGGAATAAGATAAACTTGGATACTCGTAATAATCTCCATACATTTTGTTAATGGTCACTGCAATCATATTTACCTCACTGGGATACACGATATTGATGCTTTGGTTCAACAGGAAAAGGTTTTCTTTTCGCCATTTTCCTTACAACCAAAGTTCATTCATCAAATGTGTCAAACTTGGATTCTCATAATAATCTCCATTCTTTTTGTTTGGGCACCACAATCATGTTCTCCATATTGGGTTATGTGATATTGATGCTTTGGAATTGTAAGAAAAGCTTTTCTTTCCACCATTTTCCTTATAATCAAAGTTCATCTGTGAAATAAGTCAAACTTGGATTCTCATAATAATCTCCATTCTTTTTGTTAGTGGCACTACAATCATGTTCTCCACATTTGGGATACAAGATATCGATGCTTTGGATTTGTAAGAAAAGCTTTTCTCTCCACCATTTTCCTTATTATTAAGGTTCATCCATAAAATGAGACAAACTTGGATACTCATAATAATCTCTATTCTTTTTATTATAGATACAACAATCATGTTCTCCTCCTTCGAATACATGATATTGATGCTTTGGATTTGCAGGAAAAGCTTTTTTTCCATAATTTTCCCTAGAAGTAAAGTTTGTCCATCAAATGAGTTAAACTTGGATTCTCATAATAATCAACATTCATTTTCTGATTAGGCACTACAATCATGTTCTCCACATTGGGATACACAATATTGATGATTTGGATTTGCAAGAAAAGCTTTTCTTTCCATTATTTTCCTTGTAATTAATGTTCATCCTTGAAATAAGACAACCTTGGATACTCATAATAATCTCCATACTTTTTGTTATTGGGCATTATAATCATGTTCACCTCATCGAGATGCAAGACATTGATGCTTTGATTTGCCAAGAAAAGCTTTTCTTTCCACCATTTTCCTTATTATTAAAGTTCATCCATGAAATGAGACAAACTTGGATACTCGTAATAATCTTGACTCTTTTTGTGATTACACGATATTGATGCTTTGGTTTTGTAAGAAAAGCTTTTCTTTCCACCATTTTCCTTGTAAATGTTCATCAGTGAAATAAGACAAACTTGGATACTTATAATAATCTCTATTCTTTTGTTATTGGGCACTAAAATCATGTTCGCCTCATTAGGATCAACGATATTGATGCTTTGATTTGCCAAGAAAAGCTTTTCTTTCCACCATTTTCCTTATTACTGAAGTTCATTCATGAAATAAGACAAACTTGGATACTCGTAATAATCTCTATTCCTTTTGTGATTAGGCACTACAATCATGTTCTCCCAATTGGGATGCACGATATTGAGGCTTTGGATTTGCAAGAAAAGCTTTTTCTTTCCATCATTTTCTTGTAACTAAAGTTTGTCCTCAAATGACTCAAACCTGGATTCTTGTAATAATCTACAATCTTTTTGTGATTGAGAGCTACAATCATGTTCTCCATGTTGGGGTACATGATATTAATACTTTTGATTTGCAGGAAAAGCTTTTCTTTTCACCATTTTCCCTATAATCAATGCTTTTCTGTGAAATGAGACAAACTTGGATACTCATAACAATCTTGATTCTTTTTGTTAATCGGGATGGCAAACATGTTCTCTACATTGGGATACACAAAATTGGTGTTTTGGATTTGCAAGAAATGCTTTCCTTTCCACCATTTTCCTTAAAATTATTATTCACCCATGAAATGAGACAAACTTGGATACTTGTAATAATCTTTATTTTTTTGTTATTAGGCACTACAATCATGTTCTCCATGTTGGGATACACGATATTGATGCTTTGGATTTGCAAGAAAAGCCTTTCTTTCCACCATATTCCTTGTAATTATTGTTCATCCATGAAATTAGACAAACTTGGATACTTGTAATAATCTCCATTTTTTGTTATTGGGCACTACAATCATGTTCTCCACATTGGGATACACGATATTGATGCTTTGGATTTACAAGAAAAGCCTTTCTTTCCACCATATTTCTTGTAATTAATGTTCATCCGTGAAATAAGACAAACTTAGATACTCGTAATAATCCCCATACTTTTTATTATTACGCACTACAATCATGTTCACCTCATTGGAATACATGATATTGATGCTTTGATTTACTGAAAAAAGCTTTTTTTTCCCTCATTTTCCTTATTATTAAAGTTCATCCACGAAATGAGACAAACTTGGATACTCATAATTATCTCTATTCTTTTTGTGATTGGGCACTACAATCATGTTCTCCAAATTGGGATACACGATATTAATGCTTCGGATTTGCAAGAAAAGCTTTTTATTTCCTCTATTTTCCTCATAATTAAAGTTTGTACATTAAATGACTCAAAC
>JBBYHL010012624.1:1295-11737 GCA_038381835.1 Adansonia madagascariensis
AACCCAAATCACTATTTAATTAATACAAAATTTTATTTAAATTTAATTACAAAAATATATAAATATTAATATAAAAATAATATTTAAATAATTTTAAATAATAATTTAAACTTATAAATTAAACTAATCAAATTTAAATTTAAATAAAAAATTCAAAACAAGTTGAAATCGTGACCTGACCTAACGGACGAAAGTCTTTGGCCACAAATATCAATCACTATAATATTGAATAAAAAAAGAAAAAGGTTGGGAGGATATCCAACCTACAATTTGGCAGCAGTAAACAAATTAGGCAGGAAACATTAATGCTAAGTGGCTCTCCCGTTACTTTTCATTTTCCTTGATAATCATACTTATATATATATATATATGGATGATTATCTTACAAATAGGTGGTGAAAATAAAAATTATATAAGTAAAATTTCTAAAATATCATGTACTTTTAGAGTATATTTAAAAAATAAATAATAAATAAATAAAACACATGTAATTTTATAAACTCCGTTTGCAAAATTTTTTTACTGGTGATATATGAAATAATTATCAATTTATATATATATATATAATTGTTTTAGATTATTATTTTTTGTTTTCAATTTAATTTCTAGATTGTCAAATTTTTTTCTATATAATAAATTGATTAAATGCTCAATTTAATACTAAATGTTTTGAGAATTGCTGAAATCAATAATAAACGTTTCATACGTTAAAAGTAAGGATCTGATTTTTTTATTTTTTTTTTAAGATTCTTTCATTTTAGAATTTTCATTACCTAAAACAGGAGCCTCCCATATAAGTTTGAGTCAAGACCTTCCCAAAGCAACATCAAAGATAAAATCCAACCATAAAAGAAGATGATAGTAATCAAAACATCCTCAATTTGCCAAAATGCTTGCATAGTAGGGTAAGCTACGCTTAGTGTGTATATGAATACTTGTCCTGATCAATGTTTATTTTATTTTTATTTCATTTTCTTTTATATTTGTTGCCTAACGAAGTAATGGCTGTAGATTTGATAAGTGCAAGACATAAGTGAGTTGAGAAAATGGTTTTCAAGTGCCCTGCATTAGAAGTGTTTGTACGTTGATTGCTATTCGTGTCGATGCATATTTTTTAAAGTTTATTGCGCTAAAAAACCAAGTATGAAAATTTATTAATTATAATTTGAGGCAATATCTTCAAGTTAAAGTAATTCACGTAAATGCTTCTAACATATAAAAATTATTTTATTGATTTTTTAAATAAAGAAATATCCTCTTTAAATAAGTAAGTCAAAATTTATGATTTTTATGGACAAATAAAACTTTTGTATTCATATAGGTTTTTCGAAGGGGTATAAAAAATATTTTGATTTTTAAAATTGATTGAAACATGATTTACTCAAAATTGGAATAATAGTATAAATTTTAAATAATTTTAAAATATGATAATTATAATTAAATATTTAAAATTTTAAAATTACCTTTAATCGAGATTTAGGATAACGAATAATTAATAGGTATGATTTATAGGAGTAGTGAAAGGTATGCTTCTCACTCTACGCATAACCATTCCTAAATCCTTTTCATTTGATCTCTAGTTAATACACAAACCTTTAAGTTCGTCTCGAGGGTTTCGTAATCCTCCAAAGCTAAACTTCGGTACCTGATCAATCTCACCTAGTCAAAATAGATTGGTAGTAACTCAAAGTCAATTGTTCATCTGGTAATGGACATTTAGAGTTCAATCAGGTGTGTAATTTATTCTGACAACTTAGTCTCAACATAAGAAAGAAACAGAAAAAAATACTCCATTCTTGTCTGGTATGTCAGATTTGCGTTCGACATGTTGCAACACGTTCCATTCACAAAATGGATTAACTTACGCTTGACTTAGAGCTATTATTATTTTTAAGAATTCATATTTCATACACGGATATCTATATATTATTAATAAATAATATAATATTATCTCATTAAAAATTTTTAATAATAAATACGAATTTAATTTTAACGAGATTAATTATTTAATTCATCGATATAAAGTTATGCACGGTTCATATATCAGATATAAATCCTATTATTAAGGGTTCCATTTATTTATGATTGCTAGTTGTGTTATTTTTGTTTCTTTTACATGTAAAATGAGCTCCTTGAAATTCAAAAGCTACACAATTAAATTTTAAGGCCATCTGATTCCCATCTCCTAAATCTGACGCTGCAACGACTAAGATTCATGATCTTAGATCGATCATGACTTGATTTGATATTCTTAGCTTACTGCTTTGCTAATTCTTGAATGTTAACCGGATGAGCTTCGAGTGGGGAGTTGGAACGATAAGCACTTTGGGCGACGACCACATTCCAAGCGTCAGTAGTGTGAACACCGTCCCAAAACACGTACCGCCTTGGCCTACTACATGGCTTTGAATAACGAATACAAAGCTCTCCACCACCACCCCCAGATTTGCAGCATGTACCATTCGTCACTGTCCCCCAACACATGCAAGCCAAAATTACCATACCTTTGATTAGTTTTTCATTCAACAAAAATAAAAAATAATGATAATGAATATGTTTTCGATCAAATCACCTTTATAACAATAGTAAATGTAAATAAATATCAACGACAAAATCAAAACTTCAAAATAATAATTTTTATATGATATTATGATCCTTATTTAAAGTTTTGATGATAAAATTTGAATAGAAAAAAATATGAGAGGTAAGTTAAATTTATTTACCAAACGATGAAACTTCAGCTGGACTTGCAGAAGGATTAAGATAGGTAAATTTAGCATCGGTTAGATTGTCGTTAAGTACATCGACGAGTGGCTCAAGTCTGTCATTGAAAAGGGCGGCAGCATTGTTTAACTTGTCTACACAAAGAGAACCATTGGTTCCGTAAACTGCAATTGCATATGGAGTGCAACCAATCAGCGGCACTCCGTACAGGGCAAACTTCCTTGCTCCATTGTCGTACAAAGTCTGGCATGCAATAAGATCAGTTGAGAAAACTCATATTTTCTGTTAAATTTTAGAAATTAAAATCATTAAATTTAAAATTAATTGATAATAAATTATGTTATTTAGATTTAAAAATAAATATTGGATATAAATATACGTTTGATATAGATATTTTTAATTTTTTTAAAATTTTTTATATATGTTTGAGTATTATATCTAAAGTTGATAATGGTAGAGACGGCTTTTCATTTGTCTTGATCCCGACCTAACTTCCATTCACATCTATCCGAAACATGCTTTAAACTCAAATTTTAATCAGACCTTAGTCCCCAACCTCAAAATGGAAAGGCTTCCCTAATCTTGACATAATTAGCCATGAATCTTTACTTAATATTTTATATTATTTAATCTTTACAAATGACAAAAATTTTTAAAAATTAAGAAACCCTAACTAAAATATATAAATAAATAATTATAAAATTAAAAGAGTGGCGTTTTAGTTGATATCCAAAGTTGAGGCTGGGTGTATCTTGTCCAAAACCATCCCATCGAAACCCTAAACTTTTAATGAAAAACTGACTCATCCTACTCCCAAACCTATTTTTTTTTAAAAAAAAAAAAAAGAAATTCTTATAGGGTTTGGTGAAGTCGGAACCAAACATGTAAGAAACAGAAGAATTAACATAATGAAGGAACTCAATCATGAACAGATTCTGCAGCTAATCAACAATGATGTCAGATTGAGACTATCAGCTTTGAGGGGCATTGCTGATGACACCGTCAACAAGAATCATTGTGAACATTAGGGTCTGCCTGTCTCTATGTTTAACATTGCTACATCATGATTCACCAGCTGATCGATTGTAATTTGCTATGCTTATCTTTTTTTCTTTTTTATCCTAACATAGCATATACAGTATTGATGTAGTAGAATTCCCTGCTTTTGGATAATAATAAACACATTACTTATCCAAAAATAAATAAATAAGTCTTACAGCTACCATTGTGATATTTATATGCTTGGATTACTTTTAATTTAATTTAAATTAAAATATAGTAGAAAATATTTACGAACCTTTATTCGCTGTGAATATTGATGAACAAGCACTTCGGCATATTGCTGTGGAGTGTAGCGGCGGCTGGTGTTGTAGAACTCAGGCTTGAAATAATTGTTAATATAGTCATTGCTACCGATTTGAATAGAATAAATGCATTGACTAAGAAGCTCGTTTGTTGACGAATCGTTTCGCCTTATCCTACGAATTCTTGAGATTATAGTTTTGTGATTTTCTATCTGCTGGTTCAGAGGTATTCGAGCACCCTGCAAACACAAAGCAACACTGTATTTTTACGTAATAGAAGGAGATTGGAATCTATTGGTTTGTTCAAGGGTCAAGTAACTCATCCGGCTCGATAAATATAATTCAATTCAAATCGAGTTTAAATTTATTTTTCTTGATCCAAATTAGTCTGGCCTGATTTATTATTTATTAATTAAAATAATATTTTTATTTGAATTTAATTATAAATATATAAAAATATTAATTAGAAATAATTTTTAATATTTTATTATATTTTAAACAGTAATTTAAGCCAAAGTCAAAGTCAAATTTAAACTTAAATTTTAAACTTTTTTTAGACCGCAACCCGATCCATGAGCAAATCTAGAATCGATCAATCCAAATTTGCTTATCATATATTGAGCTGTATACTAGCAATAGATGAGATTAGAGTCAAATACTTTTAATTTTTTAAATATTTGAATATAAATTTATTTTAATTTATTCAAAATTTAAATATGGTTTTTATTTTCTTATTATTTTTCTAATTTGCATCTTATTCAAAGAGTAATTTCCATAGATGAATTTTAAGTAAAAATATAAAATTACAAAAATTAAATATGTAAATGGATGCTTAATTCGAATATCAGAATTTATTATTAGCATAAATAAAGCAAATTTGGATAAAGGATTCCAATATCAACACTATATGAATTAAAGTCTAAGTGAGTTTAGATAATAGATATCCAAAGATTCATATATGAATTGACTCTAAATCTAATGTAAATAATAAATCCAATATCCAAGTTCGCAAATTATCAAAATCCACAATATCTCAATTTGTAAAAAATGAATCTAATAGTGTAAAATATTCAATTTCGTATTTTTCATTGTCGTAGCTAAGTAAGAATTTAGTTAAATATCATGAAATTTATAATTTTTGTATTGAGATGTGGTTGAGAGTGTCAATTGTAGAACACACCTATTTTAGTAATAGGTCATAACACAATTAAGGTCATTGAGTCAATTGTGAGTGATTGAACCCTCAAAGGTTGAGCAGAGTTAGAGTATTCAAACTTACGAGTAGATCTATTCAAGGATCAACCTATTGGTTTAAATTTGAAGATTTGTTCGATATTTAGAAGGATTTAGATAAAAATATTATGTTCAAAAAATGAGTTTAGGCAAAAAAAAATTTTTTAAAATGGGTTAGGCCTTAGATAAAGAATTTTAAGCTCGGGCCTAGCACAACACCAAAAAGAGTTTTAATTACAAAATTTATGTCGTTTTATTAGTTGTTAATTTATTGAAACATTTTTATAATGGAAGTTATATCATACATTTTTTAAAAAAATGTTAACCAAAAACTTATTAAAAATATTTAATTCTTAAAAATTTAATTAAAAAGATATTTTAAAAAATAAAAATATATATAATATGAGCATATCTAAACAAGATTAGACTTAACGTTTACAAATATGAAGGGCTTGGAGAAAAAAATACCTATATTTTAAGTTGTGCTAGACCTAAGTAAGTTTATAATGTGTTAATACCCTTCATGGGCTAGGCTTGAACTCAGCTCAATTCTGCCCATGAACGCGTCTAATTGAAACTCACATTGTTTCTCATTTTACCTTTTCTTATTTTGTTAAAATATTTTCAATTATTTATTTAAAGTGATAAATAAATTTTTATAATTACATAATATGTAAATTATTAATAAAAATTTAGATAAATAAATGAATACATATATTTATCCACATAATTACATAAAATCATTTTACATATTGTTAATTACATATATAGATATATAATTCAACATTTTAAATTACTACATAAAAATCATTTATATAATTATTATTTTGAATAAATCATTTATATTATTATTTTATGATTGTAATAGAATTTTATTTTATTTATTTTAATTTTATAATTTTTAATAATTTATGAACTTATCAAATATGCTATAGATTTCATTATATATAAATTTTAGTCTAATGTTCCTAATAATCATTTTTTTCAACCATAGATCATTTCATTGAATTACTGTTTTTGCATCTAAATACATATCTTTATGTTAATTTTAATGTTATCACTAAAGTATTTAATCTTAGCGTTAAAGTAAGTTTTATTCTTACCAAAGTTAACCTCATCATCCATTCAAATAGTTTCTAAGACACCGAGACTGATTTCGATGAGATTAAAAATAGTAGTGGAAGTTAGGTTAATTATTATAGCATTAAGATTAAAATCAATGGTGTAATAAATATTTTGATGTAAACGTAACAATGACAGTAAGTTGAATTATAATAAAAAATTATTAAGGACAATAAATAAAAATTTACATATAATGAAAATTTTAAATTATGTGATATTTATGAAATAATTAATAGTTGAATATTATTAAAATTATTTTTACGTCAAATAGTAGTTTTGTGAATATATAGAATTGAACACTAACAAAAAATTGAACATTAATATTTAATAGAATGTTAGTAATATATCAAATAATTTTTTATTTATTATTTATATAATTTAGCTAACTCAAACTAATTATATAATAAAATTTAAGATTTGCATTTAACAATATCATTGAATCAGATCAAACCACCTTATTAAAAAATTCAAAAATAAATACAAATAACTTTATTTATAATAAAATATCATTATTTGATTTATTGATTTATACAATACATCAAATATAAATTCTAAATTTTATTTATCTGTCAGTTTTTTACAATAATTAATTGATGTTAAAAAACATAAATGTGCTCCAGTGGCGGCTTAAAGGTTCTCAAGGCTAGACTTGTTCTAAAATTAAATTATTAATATACAACTAAAGCATTTATTCTTTGACCTTTCGTCATTTTAAATTTGCTCATTAATTGGGTTATAATATGAAAAAAATTTAAAATTTAAATCTAGACTGAATCTAACTATTTGAATTATTATTTAAAATATATTAAATTATGAAAAATTATTTTTTTAATTAATATTTATATATATTTTAATTAAATTTAAATAAAAATATTATTTTATTTTGAGAACAATGATCCAGGGCAAGCCCAAATTCGATCCAAGCATGTTACCTAGCTCTTAAATAGGTCTACTTTAGTTATATATGCTTAACGTTAGGAAACTTTTTTTTTTAAGTAAAAAAAAAAATAGTAAACATGGTGGTAATCCAATGATAAATGTTTATGAAATTTACCAGGTTCATTCCACTGTCGTCACGAATGCCTGCGGAACCAGATGCATAGTTCACACCGCTAAGGATGTATTTCCCTCTTGACTCGGCAAAGGGAGGCATATAATATTTGAACCCTAGAAGTTCAACTATCACCGTATACAAAACAAACAAACAAATATATTAATTAAATAATAAAAATTTAGTTCAATCGGTTAATGTAAATTTTTTTAAAAAGTAATATCTAGCAGACTTGAAATATCTGTAGCTTCATTATTAATTTTAGGTTGTGATCTTTTTTAACCAAAAAAAACATTGGACAACAAAAATATCAACTTTTTTGATTTCTTGATCAAAAACTTAAATTATGGTTGCAAATGCATTTTCGATCACTTGTGTTTATAGCGGTTACGATAAATTCTAATCATGTATTTTGATAATAGAAAAAAATGAAATCTCAAAATAACAACTGTAATATTATATTATGACCAGAATTTAAACCTCTCGTTTCGAGAACAAAAGGGCTGTCAAACCCAATAAAAAGAAAAATAGTCATAAATATGGAGTGAAGATGGGGGAGACAGAAGGCAAACCAATAACATCCTGCATGTTTCGGCCATTGCTAAACCTTCCTGTTGGTCCTCTCGGGAAGTCAATCCCATATGGTAGATAGTTTGCTTTGGCCAATGTGTTAAGGTTATTATTGTTCCCGTTATCGGACAATGAGTCCCCAAAAATAAAGTAGCAAGGGACTTGGGGTTCAGCATTAATAGCCCAATTTTGCAAGTTTGAGAGTAGTAACCAAAATGAAATAAGCAGCCGCCGCCATTGCAGGAGCTTAGATTCCATGGAAGAAGGAGAGAAAAAGCAAAGAACAAGAAAGAAACTTGAAAAAGGAGAAGGTGAGGAGGAGGGGAATGGCTTGGACTTGAAGGATACAGAACTGGGTAGAGGAACCATATATCGGGAGAAAAAAAAACAATAGTTGCAAAGAATAATTCGAGCTTAATCAAATTAGAGTTTAAATAAAATATTTAAAATAATTGAAAATCATGACCCAGCCCAATCAATCACAACACTATAATACTAGAATTTATCACGCTCGTGAGTGAAAAAGATGTATTTTTTTTAAAATATTATATATTTAAAATAATATTAAATTAAAAATAAGTGAAGTTTTTATGAGCAAATATTTTTTAAAAAAAATTAGAAGATAAGTAAAATCTAAAAGTGAGGAGTAGTTTTTAATGTATAATTAATTTTTTAATAAATAATTTTTTATTTAAAGTAAAAAAATCTTAAATATTCTTAAATTTATTTTAGCAGTATAATTTTAATTTAGACTTTTTTATAATTAGTACAGATTAATAAAAGGTTCGGAGGAGATCCAACCTACTATTTGGCAGCTGTAAATTAAGTTAGGCAGGAGACATTATTGCTAAGTGGCTCTTCCCTTTCTCTTTTTTTTTTTTTTTATTTTACTTTGATAATCATACTTACACGTATGTATATATTTATATATATAATTGTTTTGGAATCATTATTTTTTTCCTTTTCAATTTAAGTTGATATATCGTCAAATTTTTGTATATATGAAATTGATTAAATGCTCAATTTAATACTAACAATGTTTTGAGAATTGCCCAAATCAATATCAAAAGTTTTATACGTTAAAAGTAAGGATCTGAATTTAATTTTTTTTTTTTTTTTTAAGATTCTTTCATTTTAGGAATTGTCATGTTAGTGATTGGGTGCATAAAATGACAAGCAACTTTTTAATGTGTGATATTACATGCATTGCATGCAGTAGGGTTGAAAAAAAATCAATTCAAATTGTTATTTAATTTGATTTAATTTTGATTTGTTTAGTAATTAAGTTTATTCGATTTGATGTTAAGTTTGAATCGAATACCAAGTCTTGGTTAAACACTTGATGATCGTCCTTGGTTATGGGCTGTTGTTTGAGCCGTATCATCATAAAATGTAGACTTTTTAATGGCGTCAGAAGTTCATCTAGGATTTAAGCTGTTGAAGCTTTCATTATCTTGAAATTTAAGCTTTGCTGAGTCACGTAGCATTAAAAATGGAAATAAACAAAACAAAGAGAGAGATAGAGAGGGACCAAAACATCACGTAGAGTGTGTTGTATCCGACCTAAGATAGTTGGGTCCAGTGTGTTGTATGCAATCTTTTGCCAATTTAGACCTATTTGATGTCACTTGAATTGATATTTAGTAATAAAAATATTTTTATTTAAATTTAATTATAAAATATATAAATATTAATATAAAAATAAATTTTAAATTTTCTTATAGTTGTGAATGATAAATATGGGCAAACAAACCAAAACAGATTTAAATAAAGAATTCAAAATTTTTTTAAACTTCAACTCGACTTATGCACATCTCTATTTTTGACATATATAGGTAAGCATGTGCTTGAATTCTCTCGGAGGCACTATCTTGGAAAGGGCTTCTCTTAAAGGTTTAGGCTTCCTTGCCTAACCTTTCAACCAAAAAAAGAGAATGCTGGATGTGAATTGTATTTTCTATACAAATCTATTACCGATGAATTAATTTAACTCAAATATATTACCAAGGATTATTTTAATTTTTTAATCTTCTTACATGGTATAATTAGATTTGAACTAGCAATATTTTACTATTAATATGATTTGAGTACTTCGGAAATCCTATCTCTTGGTATGTTATACCATACTTTTTACTTCTTACGGATCTTGATCAATGAGCACACATACAAATTGATTCATTGATGAATTCGAGTTTCATTGTTTATAATTTCGCTATACTGTGATAAGTTCTAATTTATTATACTTTTGTTCATTTAAAGTAGCATGTCCGAATCTAACAACCTGTACTTAGGGTGTCCACCCTTGAAATATTGACTTTTTTTGAGTAATCAATTTCTTGATACTTTATTTAAAATATACAAATATAATGTAAATAAGTATCTCATAATGATATCTACAACATGATAGGGTTGGCAAAATCAATCAGATTATATATATA
>JBBYHL010012667.1:0-11736 GCA_038381835.1 Adansonia madagascariensis
CCCCAGCATGCTTAAAAGTGCATAAAAGTCCTTAAATCATGGAAAGTGACCTAAATGACCCTATCATTCATAAAATTACATAAAAGTCCCTAGATCATAGAAAAAGACATAAATGAACCCAACATACATGAAATTGCTTAAAAGTCCCTAGATCATGGGAAATAACTAGTATGGCCCTTAGATGCAAAGAAGTTGCAAAATGATCTTTAATATGCATGAATCATCATGGGAAATTGCAAAATGGTCCCTAAAAATTTCTAACACTCCTAAATGCACCATAAAGATCACTTTTTACCAACAAACATAAAGTATGCATCAGACATGATTTTTATTCACAAAATACCTTATCAACATGAACATACATGGACTTATCATCATTGATGGTCATATGGTCATAACCATAATATTCTTATGTAAAATGCATGGATATATGAATCATTTTCATAATGCTTGAAAATGTCAAAGAATCATGTATCATACTCATCATGAAATATAGATAATATAAAGATAAAACCATGGCAAAATATGAAAAACACAAGATGAAAACTTATATAAAAATAAGAAATCAACTTAAAACATTTGGAAAACAAACGTTCTTGATGGAAACATGGTTTTTGCAGAACTTTTAAGAAGAAACATCAAATAAAAACAAATTATAGCAATTTAAGGTCATAGCTTAAGATTTGGCCATAACTTGGTTTTTACACCTTGGCACAAATCATCACCTAAGCATGGCATAGGATCATCAAGCTCTTGTCAAAGGGAAGAAAAGATGTGAAAATGAAAGTAGAAGATGAAAAAAAATAACCTTATGTAGAACTTGAAGCTATCTTTCTTGTTTTTGCTTTTTTTGTTCTCTTTTCTTTTATTTTTGGTGTTTCAACCGAGAACCTTTGTAAACGTCCTTGAGCTATTCAAAACCCCTGGCTGATCATCTCATCCTCATGCAAGTTCATCCATGTCTTGACACCTCACCTAAGTTTGCTTGCAAACAATCTCTTTATATGGCTATATGGTCTAATCAAAGGCTAAAACCTTTTTAGCTAAAGTATGATTTCAGCTAAGTTTAGTAGATAATCTCAGTTGCATACACTCAAAGAGAAACCTGATCAGTGGATAGCAAAGTTTCAAGATTTGAATAGTAATAAAAAGACTTGGATGGTTCCATGGATTAGTCTTGGCCCAATAGTGTGCAATTGCAAGTTGTTTTATTGGGTGCCTCTTAATTGATTATGGAAAGGCATCGACTATGCCCCGCTCATGGCTTTACGATAATTTGATGATAATTTGTCCCCATCACTCATAACCTTGGTATGCTAGATTTCAAGTGTGAAAGGGATGGCTACACAAAAAGATTTTTGATGCGTGGTGAAAACCTGTAGTATCATACTAAAAGGAGAAAAAACATGACTTCGACCTATAAAGATTAGATAGCCAAGCAAGTCAATGACACCATGCTGTTGCATTCTAATAAAGCTTCTCGTATCTTGATGGTAACCCTTCATCAAATTGAGATCTTAAAACTTGAGTTTGCATAGGAAAGAGCCACTTTTGTTAGAGAAATTTATCAGTTACAAGAAGAGAAGAGCTAATAGGAGCATCAGCATCAAGTCCTAGAAGGGCAGATACATGAGCTTATTAAGATAAAGAATGCCATCAATGAAGATCTTTAGAACATGAAGAAATACTATGTGGCACTTTAAAAGGCTTAGAAATACCAAAGAACTTGTAAATCCCATCCAAATGGAAATCTAAACTTGTTTCTTTCACAAATAACCTAGAAACTTAGAAGGCTCAAGCAGAGACCACTGTGGAATAACTCATTAAGACTATGCTATCACATTATTTTATCAGAAAAGAAGTAAAAGCCCTAGCAACTTAGGTACAAGTTCTTCGAGAAGGAAGAGTTGAGAATAAAACCTTAATTGCAAGGGTTCAGGAAATTGAGCATGCCCTTTAGGTCCAGTAGAACCATGTTAATAGGTTATCGAGGTTTATTAAAGAATTACACTAGAATTTGATCTCAGCTGACCAAGCCCGATTAGAGTATAAGGAGTGTCTCTAAAGCCTTATTGAGCAGATTCATGCGGCTAAAAATAGCTCGAATGACATGGTCGAATTAGTTAGATATGTGAGGTGGGATTTTATCCCAGTAAAAGACAGTGGACATGAGTTGTTGTACATTTTGAAACTTGTAATCACAATGTAATCACGTGTGATATTTTCAAATTTGATTACTTTCAAACTTGATAGGTTATCATTAATGCTTTGTTCAAATGGAAGATACTTATTCCAAAACTATTGCCAAAATCTAACTGTCTTTTGTATTTGCATATATAAATTAATTTGTTTCATCATGTCCTTCTCATTTATATAAAATTCTCAACCGCATATGATTACATGTTCATTCACGCATACATCATACTCATCATATCATATTAAATCTAATATGGCATCACTCTAATATGGTTATCATTAATGCTTTGTTCAAATGGAAGATACTTATTCCAAAACTGTTGCCAAAATCTAACTATCTTTTGTATTTGTATATATAAATTAATTTGTTTCATCATGTTCTTCTCATTTATATAACATTCTCAACCGTATATGATTACATGTTCATTCACGCATACATCATACTCACCATATCACATTAAATCTAATATGGCATCACTCTAAAGTGCGAGAGTCCTCAAAACATAGAATCGAACATCCAACACTAGTATAATGCTTGTTTATGTAGGAAGGAAATGGAGAATGATCACTAGGCTCGTATTGAGAGGCTTGAAGCTATACATTAAGAGGTTTATGAGTAAATGCTTTATAAGATTGATAACTACAAAAACATGTTGCTGAACTAACAAAATTGTTGGTCGCTACCTTAAACGATAAAAGGGCAAGTAGATACCACTGATAAAGGCAAGGAACCAGCCAATCCCAAAGCTAATTCAAATGAGGGTACTGAGGTTACTAATACTCCCAAAGGGGTATCCCCCCCAAAAAAAACAAATACTAATAGCATCAATTCCATATGCTAAACCATTCATCTATATAAATCCAACAGTAACACCATAGCTAGCTCAAGGATATCATGGTGCAAATATGGGATTGTCACCAATAATCCTTTGGTCCTAAACCTTAATGAACAAGTAAAGTAGGAAAAAGTTTCTAGTTTAAAATATGTCAAGGCTGTTGAAAATGAAACCAAATACAAATTATTGGAGAAGTGCCTTAAGGTTGTAAAAGGAAGTGACAAGTTAGGGATTGTAGATGCCAACTCAATAGGCCTAGTTTCAAACCTCATCATCCCACTTAAGTTCAAAGTATTGAATTTTGTTAAATACAATGAGACAATAGGTTTTACCACACATATCTATATGTATTGCCAAAAGATGGTAAGGCATAAAGATAATGAGAAATTGCTAATAGATTGTTTCCAAGGAAGCTTGATTGGGGCAGTTGCTTGTTAGTACATAGAGCTTGACCTGACTGGAATTCAGTCACGGGTAGATTTGGCTCGCGCTCCTCTATCAATACAAACATGTACTAGGCTCCAAATCATCTTTTTCTATTAAACATGGAAAAGAAAACCATTAAAAACTTTAGGCAGTATGCCCAAAGGTGGTGAAAAGAGACCGCCCAAGTTCACCCTCTGCTAATCGAAAGAGATCAATGTTAGGTTCATTGCCATTTTACAAACACCTTACTAAGAAAATGTAGTAGAAAGTACCACAAAAAACTTCACAGATTCCCATGAAAAGTGATTTGGCTTAGAAGACTACTTCAGAGAATGATAGAAAAAATATTTAAGGCTGAGCAGGGGTTAAACTGTAGCATGGGAATCAATCCATTCCTGAGTTTTGCTGAATTAGCTATGAATATGTTCAATGCCAAAGATAATTGGGAAATTATAAGGAACATATAACAAATCAGGACATTGATGAAGTTGGTTTAGCAAATTTTGGTACAAGGTCACATTTTGCAACTTCCATACTGTACGAGGTTACATTTTCCAAAAGCGTAAAGAGTTTCATGCAATGGTCTAATGAATGATGAACAAACACAAAATCAAATTCTATGATAGGAAACAAGCATTCTTCACTTAGTTAGCAAACATTGTCAAAGAAGGTTGGCCAATGATCTATCCTCATCTGTCAAAAAGTAATTAATTGATTGTTGGTAAAAGTGCCCGGGCTAGAAAAGGATTAGAAAAGCATCTATAAGGGATCTCTAAAGCTTTAAAAGTCATCCATTAAATTGACAAGAGATACCTACGATTCACACCTAATGCCTTCCAATAAAAGAAACGCGATAAAAAGACATGAACAAGGAGAATGGCTCATTTAAAAGGTTAAGATATTTAATACGAACAAATAGTGCTTCTACTGCTACAAAAAAGCTTTCGCCTAAGAGGACATTTCAATCCGAATCAATGAGGAACTTTTGGCTCCATCAATGTAATGGTCATTTTGAATAAAGCATTTAAGAAATTTTCTATCAATGCAATCGATAAGCCAAGAACTTCAGCAACGGATTGTGAGACGGGTTTGTGCACTCTAGGATTTATTTTGACCATTTGGAATAAAACATAAATTCCTATACTGTTTGAATCTAATTCGAAGTAATGCTACAAACTAAACCTACATGTTTTTGTTGAATAGCACCGTGGAATCCTTTGTATGGGCATACTTTTATCAATCATTATTAATAAAAATGACTAAGCATTTTGAATTCCATCTTCTGTGTCCATCCTCATTTTTCTTGCCAAATCCTTAGATTTTCTTTCTAGTCTTCGCATTTTTTTGCCTATATTATTCTTCTTTATATTTTTAGGTACCTAGATGAAAATGACATGAATGTCCACATTGAGATTCTAAAAATTAATTTTGAGTGACCAATCTACCCCAATAAGGTTAAATCTAAGGGAAATCTAGAGGAAAGCACTGTGTCACCTAATTTATTAAGAATAATTGAATAAGAAGAGAAACAAATCTTGCCCTATGAAGAGCCTACTGAAATCGTAAACCTAAGGATGGCAGAAGACTGAAAAGAAATTAGGATAAGAACCTTTATAAACCCATTAACTTGAATCGAATTAATCAACCTTCTTCAAGAATATCAAAATATATTCACTTAGTCTTATCAAGAGAGGTTCGAGCTAAACACTGATATAGTGGTTCATCAATTTCCCTTAAAACTCGAGTGCAAACCTGAGCAACTAAAGCTTAGGAAAATGAAACTTGAGGTGCTTCTAATGATTAAAGATGAAGTAAAGAAATAGTTTGACATCGAATTTCTTGAAGTAGTTAAGTATCTTGAATGGGTAGCCAACAATATCCCAATCCTTAAAAAGGATGGTAAGTTGTAGATGTGCATAGACTACAAGGACTTCAACTAGGCTGGCCCTAAAGACAACTTCCATTTGCCTTATATTGACACCCTAGTAGATAATACCACCAAAAATTCTCTGTTTTCCTTCATGGATGGATTTTTGGGCTATAATCAAATTAAAATGGCACTGAGGACATGGAGAAAACCACTTTTTTGACCATGTAGGTATCTTCTGCTATAAGGTTATGCCATTCATACTTAAGAATGCTAGAGTAACTTACCAATGAGCAATGGCGACATTATTCCATACCTCATGCACAAAGAGATAGAAGTTTATGTGGATGATATGATATCCAAGTCCTCAAAAGAGAATAAGAATGTCACCAATCTCCAAAAACTCTTTAAGCAGCTGAGCAAATGTCATCTCAAACTAAATTAAGCTAAGTGCATATTTGACGTTACCTCTAGCAAGCTATTAGGCTTTATTATGAGTGAAGAAGGAATTAAAATCGACCCTAACAAAGTAACGACTATCCAAAACCTTCCATGGTCTCGTACCCAAAAAAAAAGTAAAGAGTTTACTTGGGAGATTAAACTACATAGCTAGGTTCATATCCCCGCTAACTGATAAATATGATCCAATCTTCTACCTACTCCAGAAATAGAACCCTGGAAAATGGAATGATGAATGCCAATAAGCTTTCAACAAGGTCAAGTGCTACCTGTTGAGCCCATCAGTGCTTATATTATCAGTGCGTAGCTGACCACTAATCCTATACCTATTAGTTTTTGACAAGTTTATGGGCTGTGTATTGGGTTAGCATGATAAGTTAGGAAAGAAAGAACAAGCTATCTGTTACATATGCAAGACGTTCACAGAGTGTGAAAATAATTACTCTACGAGCAAGAAGTTATGTTGTGCTATGGCTTGAATGGCTTGAAGGTTAAAGCAATACATGTTATATTACTACGTAGCTAATTGCTAAACTTAATCCTATCAAATACCTATATGAGGCTCCTGCTTTGTCAAGAAAGTTGGCCCAATGGTAAGTATTGCTTTTTGAATATGGCATCATTTACGTGAGCCAAAAAGACATCAAAAGTAGCATATAGCTAAGTTCTTAGCAAGTTGAGCCAAAGAAAACTATGAACTATTAGATTTTGAATTCTTAAATGAGGACCAAATGTGCATATCCAAAGAGAATAATGGTACAAACTAGAGCCAAACTTGGAAAATGTATTTCGATGGAGCCTCAAATGTATTGAGGCACGAAGTTAGGGCTATTCTGATCTCACTTAACGAAGGTTTTTATCCCTTTACTGCTAGATTGAACTTGGACTGCACTAACAACATATCCGAATATAAGGCATGCCTATTAAGGTTCCAAGCACTCATCGAGAAGGGCATCAGAACTTTAAAAGTATATGGGGACTCCACCTTGGTAATCTATCAACCCTAAAAAGAATGAGAAACTAGATATGCTAAGAAAATCCAATACAGGAGGCTAATCACCAAACTAAAACATTAATTTGATGAAATCAGCTTCTAGCATGTACGTTAAGAGGACAACCAAGTCACGGATGCTTTGGCAACCCTAGCCTCTATGTTTTAAGTAACCCATGAGTTAGAGGTCGCATCCATTTAAATGAGCGTTCATGAAGCTTCTACCTGTTGCTGTAGCATAGAAGAAGAGAAGTATGCTCTACTAGTACCATGACATTCTCCAGTATATT
Organism: Adansonia madagascariensis; assembly: GCA_038381835.1. Classification (NCBI taxonomy): domain Eukaryota; kingdom Viridiplantae; phylum Streptophyta; class Magnoliopsida; order Malvales; family Malvaceae; genus Adansonia; species Adansonia madagascariensis. The sequence continues at coordinate 7,066 of JBBYHL010012667.1, forward strand.
TGAGATTAACATACCCAAAGCATTTTACTGAAACTGACAGGCAAATAATTTGAATGCTGTTTATAAGTTTTATTTTGGATGTTAAGGTCTTGTATCAAAAAAGCTGGGATCAAACATTACTCTAATGCATGGATGTTCTTGAAACTAAAAGAATTCTAAAAAAGGTCCATGAAGGAATTTGTGGCATGCATGCTAGCGACACAAAATGGCAATGAAAGTCATGAGGCCTGGCTATTACTGGTTGACAATCGAAAAGGACTACATTGACTATGCCCTAAAATGCCATAAGTGCCAAATCTATATGGACAAAATCCATGTCCTATCTTCATCTTTGCATGTCATTATGGCTCTGTGGCCTTTTCCTATATGGGCATATATATGATTGGACCTATTATTCTCAAAACTTTGAATAAGCATCGCTTCATCTTGGTTGCCATTGATTATTTCACCAAATAGATAGAAGCAACCTCATATGCTAATGTCACCAGGTCTGTTGTGTGCAAGTTTATGAAATGAAATATCATCTATAGATATGGTCTACTTAAATAGATCATCATGGATAATGCATGCAACTTAAACAGTAGAATGATGGAAGCAATTTACTCCTAGTTCAAGATCAAGCACCACAATTCAGTGCCATACCATCTGAAAATGAATAGAGCAATTGAAGCAGCCAAAAAACATTAAGAAAATGATCAAGAATATGGCTGAAACCTATAAAGATTGGCATGAGAAGTTTTCCTTCACATTACATGCATATTGCATAATAGTTTAAACTTTTACTAGAGCTACCCCGTTCTCTCTAGTCTACTGGATGGAGGCCATCTTACCCATCGAAGTAAAGATCCTTTCACTGAAGGTCTTGATGGAATCATAGCTTGGAGAAGTTGAATGGGTCAAGAACAGATACGAGCAACTTAATTTTATCGATAAAAAAAGGTAAAAGCTATCTATCATAGACAAATTTACCACAAGCATATAATAAGAGCTTAAAACAAGAAAGTTCACCCTTATCAATTTCAAGAAGTAGATTTTGCTTAAAAAGATCCTTCTAATTCATAAAGATGCTCAAGGAAAATGAACCCCAAAATATAAGGGTCCCTATATGGTTAAGTGAGTCTTTTCTAGTGGAGCATTGATTTTAACTAAAATGGATAGTAATGACCTGCCCAACCCTATTAATTTTGATTCCGTTAAGAAATATTATGCTTGAGAAGGCCCCTCAAATGGAAACTTGTGAAGGCATTCTCATCTTTAAAAAAATCCTAGATAAAAATTAAAAGTGGCATTAAGGAAATTAAACTCACTTAAGTTGAAAACCCAAAAGGGCAGTTTATGCAACCAAACCTTACTCTTGTTTGGACTAAACCATTCACCTGATATATCCATCATAACATGATCAAGACACCAAATTTTGGCCTAACCTACCTATCTTATCTAATTCAACCTACCAAACCCTTTTTTACCCGATCCTGAAGGAAAAAGGGTAGTTTCTACATTGGCTTGGGGCAATCATCACATCATGAGACAATCTAAGGGGTCTCTTGAAGGCCAACTAATATAAAAAATTAGCTGTTTGAAAAAAGTCTCTAGAAGTACTCAACGGAAGATTTATGTCATTAGCATCAACAGGGACTAATTGCCTAGAAAAGTTAATCCTTAACTTTTTTTGTATATCCTAGAATGTTCCATGAATTGTATTTCTCTTCTTCCAAAAATGATATACATCATTATCTGAATTTCCTTTTCCTCAGACTTGCATACCACATTACATCATGCTTGTCATCTAATTGATACTGCTTGATAGATTATACAAATTTGATAATTGGCTTTCTTAGTATTACTTTAACGGAGATGAAATTTTATAAAAAGATTCATCCATGTTTAAAAGGCTAAGAATAGGTTCTGGAACAATAGCCAAACTCACCATTTAAACTTTTTTTATCTTGAAAATATAATCAAAATGTCCCTCAGTAAACTTTAGCCAAAGGTTAGAGCCAAATAACAATTCTTGACCCCTACTGTCGCTAACTAAATTCCTATCAGTTAGTTTGGACTATTAAAAGCACCCTTTTAGTCATATAAAAAAAAGCCCACTAAAGACATCAACAAACCCTGAAGAATAAACCCCAACATGAGCTGATCAGACTCAAAAACTTTTTTTCACATCATGGTTTACCTTAACCTTTAAAAACTACCTTAACTATTTGAAAAAAACCTTTTAAACATTGAGAATAAAATTGGTAAGCCTTGGAACAAAAGACACCTAATAGAACTTTGAGTAACTTAAGATGTTGTCAGATTAGATTTTAAATCACCACAGTCGCATCGTGGAAGTATGCATTCACATTCCCATGCATCATACACAAAACAACTAACGACCTTGCAGTTGCCTATTGCCTCAAAAAGTCCAAAATAAACTAAAAACTCTAGGTATAAACACTCATTTTTTAAAAACCCTAGGAACCTTAAGTAAAACCCCTAAACTTATCATATCTCAATCCACAAAGAGCTAAACATCTACCTAGGTTAGTCCACAAAGAGTTAGATACCCACCTACCTCAATCTATAAAGAGCTGGACACTTATTGAGTTAATCCATAGAGAGCTAGATGCCTACTTAATGCAGTCCATAAAGAGCTAGATGCTTACCTACCTTATCCATAAAGAGTTGATGCTTATCCAATCAGTCCACAAAGAGTTAGATGCCTACCTACCTCGATCCATAAAAAGCTAGATGCCTATCAAGCCAAAGCCCATATTAGCTAACACCTATTAAGGGTTCAAACCTAGAAAACTACAAGCTTATTAGGGAGGTTAAACCCTATAAAACTGATAAAAATTTCTTTTATTAGTCAAAATTGTTGCCAATATTTTATTCCTATTTATGCATGGTACTAATTAGATCTCCATTTTGCAGGTGTTCAAGAGTCATCCTTACTCTTTGGACAAAATAGTGTCTATTTATCTTTACTCTATTCTTAATTCTCAACAATGGCTAAAGAAGGTATTAGAAGTCATCATCTAAGCACCACTGGGGTCACTTAGAGAAGCATGAGTCAATTTTTCACCATCTCTAGTCAAGGTGAAGGGGTTTAGAGAGTCCAAGGTAAGGAAAATCCATATTTTTGTTTGTATGTATCAATACATGGGCTCGACGCATTCATACAAGGCTTTACATTATCCAAATGCCAAAATCTTACCACCTGAATGGATACCAAAGGGCATAGTCTCGATACTTGGCCATGATGTATCTATACAAGGCATGAAGTATCGATATTTTGAGGAATTTTAGCTGTGGTATTGATACACAATGTCTTGGTAATGACATAGGATTTTTTTAAACCAAAAATTATGATTTTGGTTCGTGTGGTATTGATACACAATATAAGGAATTGATGCTTGGAAAAATGTTGAGCTTGGTATCGATACAATGCATATTGTATCAATATCAGGAGCCAAAAATATGGTATGTACCGATACAAATCTCATTGTATCAATATTTGAAGGCCTTTGGTATAGATACAAAGTTCATTCTATCATTCATTGTATCCATACCATAAAGCAAAACTTCCCCTATGTCATGGTTTTTCACACTTTTTTTTATTATAACATCTAAAAATAAATTTGGTCACGACTTTGGCCTAGAAAATCATCCAAAATGAAACATAACTTCACACAAATCATGTGGATTTCATTTTGGGCTTTAAATACTGGACTAACACATTATAGAAAAGCGTATGAAGCTTAGCATGATAGTATTTTAGAAAAAAATTGATTTAAAAAAGGACATAGTTGAGATTATTCATTTGATCAACTAATGTATGGTTTTCTTTGCCTGCAAGAATCAAGATTAACCAATCAAATGCTGAAGGGTTTCATATTGGTACAGTAAGTCATCATGTTGTACATGTTAAAAGTCATATATGCCCTTTTGGTTAGGTCATTTTAGTAGCTGGAATCCACCCTTATATAATCTAACTTTCTTATTCAGCTAAAGAGAGATTACACCGCATTTAAATCACCACCAAAAACTTTTGAGCTCTTCCAAAAAACTCCATTCCCATAGCTTTCTTTTTACCCTTCTAAAAACCCTTCCAAAATATACCATTTCTTTCATCTCTACCCTTAAAACCATTCTCTCTAGACATCATAACCAAAGGCTCTTTCTTTTTATTTTTTCCTTACAATCCATAGCAAAAAGAGGGAACAAAGTGAGCTTTACATTGCTTGGTTGTTGTTATGTAAGAAGTTAAGAGTTAAGGTCTTTATTATGGTATATTTTTTTCTCTTTATCATTTCATTTCTTGTTTTTCTTTATCTTCATTATTTTAGTGAACCTTCATGTTTCCATGACCCTATTAAGGCTTCCATGCATTATTGTGGCTTTGTTTGTGGTAGTCTTAGGATTTTGATGACTTTCTTGGTGCTTTGATGTTGTTTGGATGAACTAAGATGCCATATCTAGTTTGAACACTAAAATATCCATTGCTCATGCATTTTTGCCATGTTTTTCTTTATCTCAACATGCTCATTTCATGTGTAAATGTTCATTCTAGCATTTTTTTTTCTTTACCATGCCATTAAATGCATTCTCACCATGATTCCTTTGTTAAAATGCATGGATAACTTGTTGTTTTGAACATTTGCTCAAGTTTTTTATGTTTTCATT
>JBBYHL010012739.1:0-11730 GCA_038381835.1 Adansonia madagascariensis
GCCAGATTATAAGTCAAAAATTCAGTTAGCCTTCCATGCTTGGAGACAAACTCATTGCATAGAAAGATACTGGAGAGGAAGTAGTATAACCCTGAGGTATAATGAATAGAAGATACGTCGCACCAATGATGCCTTGCCTCCGTCCGTCGTTGTATCTATAGATGAAGAATTTCCTTATGAAATCGAATTGCTTAGACGAGAATTCGAACAAGAAAAGACGACCCTTACCAAGGAAATTGCCCACCTAAAAGAGAAAAATAGTCAATTGGAGATGGACCTTTCTTTGCATGAAGGTGAAGGAAAATGAGCTGATAAAGAGAAGAATCATCTCAAAGAAGATTTAGAGAGTCTAAGGAAAGACTATGTGCCAGTCAGCAAAGCAAACAAATCACAATGCCAAGGCAAGTCTTTAATCGAGTGGAGAATAAAAATTGCCACCCTCGAAAAAGAACTACATCAATGGAAAGAAGCGGCTAAAGATAGTAAAAAGAAGCTTGTTGAGCTTGAACCTAAAAGAAATGCACGGTTAGAAGCTCGAGTTTGAGATTTGAGAGCGAATCAGGTTGAAAATGAAACGTTAACAGTCAGGGTTCAAGGCTTAGAGCAGTCCTTACAAACTAGCCAAAATCAGGTGGATGAATTAGTATGGGCCTCAAAATGGTGGAAGGAAGAATGGCAACAAATAGTTGATCAAGCATGCCAAAATTATCAGACTCATCATCACCATCTCACTGAACAAATTTAGGTAGCTCAGTTGGAGGTCGAATATATGATGGACCAAGCTCGATCTCTAGCATGTAGCATTTTACCCATTGGAGCTCGCGAACAAGAACTATTGTATTTCTTAGAACATGTGATTAGACGATATAATCATGCCAGACACTTTCGAATGTAATCATATGTATCTAAGACTTTGGTTGCTTTAATGAAAGATGCTATTGGTGGAGCTGTTTCCTAATCCAATTGTCCCTCTTGCATTTGCATCAATAACATTTATTCTTTTTCTACTTTGCATCAATAACATAATTCTTTTTCTGCTTCATATCCATTTTCATGTCATGACACACTCTAAAGGTCTAATTCGTCAATAATCTAAAGCGAAGGTGTCCCAAAACACAAAATCTTCAGCTTGCCATCGCTACAACACTTGTACCTATCGTAAAGCAATAGAGAATGATCATTAGGCCCGCATTGAGCGACTAGAACTCATGTACAGAGAATCTCAAGAACAACCAGCCTGTAGAAATGAAGAATTTCAATCTCAAATGGCAGAATTGACAAAACTGTTGTCTAAAGCTTTAAAAGATAAAGGATAAATGAGCACCGTCGATGCTGGCAAAGGATCGACTAACCCTAAAAGTAATTTGAATTATGGTACCGAGGCTACTAATGTGCATGAGATAGCTTTGCATGAATAGTATCCCTTAGCAGCAAAAATTTCGTCGACTCAACAATTCATTTATCTCAACCTTACAATAGCACCATACTTGGTTCAAGGCTCTTCACCCGTTATACCTATAATACCATATCTTGATGAACAAGCACAACAAGAAAGGGCAAAAAAGGTCTTTGGAAAATGATGAAGACTTAAACGAATACCAATCTCTAGAGAAACATCTTCGAGCTATTGAGGAAAATGATAAATTTGGAATTGTAAACGCAAAGGCTCTAGAATTGGTATATAGTCTCGTCATTTGGTGCAAATTCAAGTTGCCAATTTGAAAGATATAACAGGACCATAGATCCCACTGGCCACCTTCGGATGTATTGTTGTAAGATGACCGGGTATGAAGAAAATGAAAATTTGCTAATCCATTGCTTACAAGACAGTTTAGCTGGGGCAGCTCTCCGATGGTACATAGAGCTAGACCCTATCAGAATTCAAACATGGACTAATTTAGCTCGTGCATTCCTTGACCAATAGAATCACGTATCTGATTGTGCCCAAGATCGCCTATCCCTCATGAACATGGAGAAAAAAGCCTCTGAGAGCTTTAGGCAGCACGCCCAATGATGGAAGGAGAAGGCAGCTCAGGTTCAGCCTCCATTAATCGAAAGAGAAATAATAGTTATGTTCGTCGGCACTTTAAAAGTTCCTTACTATGAGAAGTTGGTGGTAAATGCCATAAAGAATTTTGCTGATATGGTCATATCAGGGGAGATGATTGATAATATCATTAAAAGTGGGAAAATATCTATGGGAGAATCATCCGGGTCAATTAAAAAACCAACAAGCAAAGGAAAGCAAAAAAAAGTAAACACTGTCAGTCACAGCACCGTAAAGTTCCTTTAAAATCTAGGCTTAACTCAAGGGTTATATGCCCTAAGTATGTTGTATCCGAGTTTTAGCCCCTACTAAATAACACCAGCAGTTCACTCTACTGGGATTTCTCTAACAGTCACCTTCACACCAAATCCTATTTAAAACACTCCTCCAAGCATGCAACCTTATAGGACAAACAATGCAAGAGCCCCAAGTAATCATTAAGCACCTTGAGAAAATGAACATTTTGACCCTTTACCATACTCATATAAAGAGATCTACAATCGCCTATTAGTCTATTGGTTGCCATAGTGTTCTTAGACCCAAAATCTCCACCATACCCCAACTGGTATGATAAGAATGCTTACTGTGAATACCATGCTGGAGCACAGGGACACTCAATTGAGAACTGCACCTTATTCAAGAGAAAGGTGCAAGGCCTGCTGAAAAGAGGCATAATCAAAATAGAGCAAGGGCTTAGACCAAATGTTAGGGCCAACCCACTCCCTAATCACGCTGAACTGAGGGTAAATGCCATGATTGATGGGAAAGGCTGTTGGATCAAAAGAGATGTTAGAGGGGTCAAGATGACAATGAGTAGAGTGTGGCAAACATTCAGGGAGGTTGAAATAGTAAGCCTAAGAAATGAATTCATAGAGTCCTCTTACTGCTACTATGCTCAAGAGCACAATTTACAGCAATGTTCATCATTCTTGAAAATGGTCCAAGGAATGATAGACCGATCTAAGATAGAATTCTACAAGGAATGTCATGAACCAACTTATCCATCCGTTAACGTCATCAAAGAGAGGGAAGCAAATGACGATGGCATCCTAATTTGCCTTTCTCTTATGAGTATAGAAAGGTGACCAAATGAAAATTTTAGGCATTACGTTTCTAGGTGGATGGAAAAGGCTGCCCAAATTCAACAACTATTGACACAGAAGGAAATGATCGCCTGGTTCATTGGCACACTACAGTCACCGTACTATGATGAAGTGGTAAAAAACCCTAAAAGCTTTATAGATGTAGTCATACTTTGTGGGATGATGGATGAGGCTTTGAAAAGAAAATTCGGTAGGGGCAAGAGGAAAGGAAAAATTGAAACAACACGATAGTCAAGGTTCGATGAAAGAGTCAGTTCATCTTAAACCTATGCAGACATAGACCTAGAAAGGTTCATTGTTGAGCAAAATTGCGAGATTATGAAGAATGTGGAAAAGCTGAGAACGCCAATGAGCATAGTTTGGTAGATTTCGGCAAAGGCCAAATTAGTTAATAGGGTCAAGAAAAAAGAAGAAGAAGTAGACAACTTTTACAATTTCCATGCAGTACATGGTCATACCCTTCAGATGTGTAAAGAGTTTCATGCCATGGTCCAAAGAATGATAAAGGAAGGCACCATCGAATTTTATGATGAGAAGCAGACTTTGACTATTCAAATCGTAGAGGCACTTCCATTTTTCAATGCCACAGAAAGGGATGGGGATAATCTCTCCTATGGCATTGGAAGACCACTGATCTTGGATGATAATCGACCATGTCCTCAGGCCGCTCTTGCCTTATTTGGACTAGGAATGGTCATTCAATTACCATCTCCATTCCTCTATGAAGACAGCACGGCTATTCCCTAGAATTATAAGAGTAAAAGCTTAATTATCGAGGAATCTAGTAATTAGCCTAAGTATTGATCTCTCGGGGGTGAGCCACTTGACTCAGAGTGGTAGGTATTATGGGCCACCAACCTTAAGAGATAAAGCTCAACAAGAAGATACTAGCCAAAACTTTGAACCCTTAAGTCTGTAGCTAAAGGGTCAGATTCAAAAGTCACCAAGGAACGGATCAGTGAGAAAGAAGCAATAGAGTTTCTTAAGTTCATCAGACAAAGTGAATACAGTATCGTAGATCAGCTGAATAAGCAACCTACCAAAATATCTATACTGTCACTTTTACTGATCTCCAAAGCTTATAGAAATGCACTCCTAAAAGTTTTGAACGAGGCCTATGTCTCTCCCGATATTTCTATAAGCCACCTAGATCATCTAGCGAACAATATCATGGCTAACAATTACATATCCTTTAGTGATGACGAGATTCCACAAGGAGGAAGAAGGAATCATAAAGCCCTTCACATCACCACATTCTGCAAATAAAGCATACTACCTAGGGTGCTCATCGATAATGGGTTAGCTTTAAATGTAATGCTTATGTGATGCCTAAATAAGCTCCCTATTAATGCATCTCACATTCAAAACAGTCACACAGTCATCTGGGCATTTAACGAAACCTGTAAAAATGTTGTGGGGAACATCACTATCCCACTCTAAATAGGCCCATATACTTATGAGGTTGACTTTCATGTGATGGACATTACTTCATCATATAATTACCTTTTAAGAAGGCCCTGGATCCATTATGCGGGAGCGATTCCATCATCCTTGCACCAAAAATTAAAGTTTATAATTGGAACCAAAGTTGTCAGTATTGGTGGAGAAGAAGATATCATTGCTACTACCTGGATCGATACCCCATATGTTGAACCTAATAAGGGCATTCTAGAACCCTCTTTCAATCATTTGAGTTCATCAATGCCACCTATGTTAAGGAAGGATCGTCCATGATTAAGCCTCATCTATCAAAAAGCATGCAAATGGGCTCTAAACTAACAGTCGACAAAAGTGCTTGAGCTGAAAAAGGGCATTAAAGATGCCTCCAAAGAGTTGCTAAAGCTATAAAGGTGACCCATCAGACTAACAAGAGAGGAGTAGGGTTCAAATCTAATTCATAGCAGAAAAAGAAGCAGGCTCAGAAGAATTGGGAGAAAAGAATAGCATGTCTGTTGGGACAAGACATGGAATATGAACCTATGGCATTTGCGCCATTGCATAAGAACTTTCACTCAGGCGGACATGTTAACACTAGCTTGACAAATGTCATGCTTATGTTAGGAAAAACTTTTGAGGATTTCTCTATCAAGGTAATTGAAGAGCCATCAGTGATGGGTGAAGAGACTAACTTATGCCCTTCAGAGTTTATTCCAAGTGTCTGGGCTGAGGTAGAAATCCCTGTATTGTTCAAAACTCTTTCAAAGTAATGCCATCAACCAAACTCACATGCTTTTGCCCAAAAGCATTGTGGGATCCTTTGTATGGGCACCTTTTATTAAGTATTATCAATGAAAATGATAAAGCATTATTTATTTCATTCATTTTGTCTATTTTCACCTCCCTCTGTATATCTTTTTGCCTATATTATTCTTTTTTCATATTTTCAGGTATTCGAATGAGATGACATGAATATCTGCATTAAGACTCAGGAAATTGACTTTGAGCAAGAAATCTATGCAGGTGAGGTTGAGTATGATGAAGATTTTGAGGAGGATGCTGTACCCCTAAATCCGCTTGACTATTTGAACAAGAAGAAAATTAGATTTTACCTCATAAAAAACCTACCAAAACCATAAACCTTAGGACAAAAGAAGACCGAAAAGAAGTTAAAATTGGAACCTTTATAAAACCATCAACCCAAAACCATTTAATAAGCCTTTTCCAAGAGTTTCAAGATGTGTTTGCCTGGTCTTATCAAGATATGCCTAGGTTGAATACCGACATCATAGTCCATAAAACTTTCACTCAAACCCGAGTGTAAACCCGTATAGCAAAAGCTTAGGAGGATGAAACCCAAGATACTACTAAAAAACAAAGAAGAAGTGAAAAAACAATTTGAAGCAGGATTTTTTGGAGTCGCCAAATACCCTAAGTGGGTGGCCAATATAGTCCTAGTCCTTAAGAAGGATGGTAAGGTGCAAATGTGTGTAGATTATAGGGCTTTAAACCGAGCTAGTTTAAAAGATAACTTTTCTTTGCCCCATATCGATACCCTAGTGGACAACACTGCCAAAAATGCATTTCTTTTTCTTTCATGGATAGATTTTTGAGATACAACTAAATCAAAATGGCAATCGAAGACATGGAAAAGACCATATTTGTGACCATGTAGAAAACTTTTTGCTACAAAATGATGCCTTTTGGGCTAAAAAATACTGGGGTAACTTATCAAAGGGCAATGGTGACATTGTTTCATGACCTTATGCACAAAGAGATTAAAGTTTATGTGGATGACATGATCGCCAAGTCACTTAGAGAGAATAAACATGTAGCCGACTTGTAGAAGTTCTTCAAACGCCTTCGCAAATATCAGCTCAAGTTAAGCCCTGCCAAATGCATATTTGGTGTCACATTCGATAACTAATTAGGCTTTATTGTAAATAAAAAAGGAATAGAAGTGGACCCCAACAACGTTAGGGTTATTTAAAGACTTCTACTGCCTCAAACCCTAAAAGAAGTGAAAAACTTTTTAGAAAGATTAAACTATATAGCCTGATTTATATCTCAATTGACTTACAAATATGACCTGATCTTTAGGCTACTTCATAAACAAAATCCTGAAGAATGGAACAGAGAATGTCAAGAAGCCTTTGATAAAGTAAAGCAATACCTTTCAAGCCCTCCAGTGCTTGTGCCCCCAATCCCAGGCAGACCTCTAATTTTATATCTATCAGTTTTTAATAGTTCAATGGGCTATGTATTAGGCCAGCATGATGATTTGGGAAAGAAAGAACATGCTATCACTATTTAAGCAAGAAGTTCACAGAATGTGAAAATAACTACTTGATAGTAACAAAGCTATGTTGCACTCTAGTCTAGACAGCCTGGAGGTAAGATAATATATGTTATATACACCACATGGTTGATCGCTAAACTAGATCCCGCCAAATGCTTGTGTGAAGCCCCTGCATTGTCGGGGAGATTAGCTAGGTGGCAAGTTCTGCTTTCTGAATTTGATATTGTATATGTGAACCAGAAGGCCATCAAAGGTAGCGTAATTACAGATTTCTTGGCTAGTGGAGTAGCGAATGATTATCAACCTTTGGACTTTCAATTCCTCGATGAAGACCTATGGTGCATATCCGAAATGGAAGAGGCAACCAATAGCAATTCACCTTGAAAAATGTTTTTTGATGGTGCTTCAAACGTATTAGGGCATGGAATTGGGGCAATTTTAATCTCACTTGAGGGAAGCCATTATCCTTTCACTATGAGATTAAGCTTTGACTGCACTAACAATATAGCTAAATATAAGGCTTGCATCATGGGACTCTAAGTTGCCATCAAAAGAGGCATCCGAACCTTATGAGTGTTTAGAGACTCAGCCTTTATCATTTACCAATTAAAAAAAGAATGGTAGACACATGACGCCAAACTAACTCATTATAAAAGTTTAATCTTAAAACTGAGAAAAGAATTTGATGATTTTAGCTTTTGATATTTGCCTCAAGAAGAGAATCAAACTGCTGATGCCTTAGCCACCTTTCATCCATGTTTAAGGTCAATCGAGATGTTGCCCCTATTTAGATGAGCACTCATTCAACACCAGCATATTGCCTGAATGTCAAGGAAAAAAATGGTTTACCCTGGTATCATGACATCCTCCAATATATCAAAAATCAGTAAAACCTTGATCATGCCACTGAAAATGATAAAAAAACCATACGAAGAATGGTTACAAACTTCATTTTGGATGGTGGAATGCTTTACAAGAAGAGTTTGAACCAGGTATTACTCTGGTGCATGGATGCCTCAGAAGCCAAAAGAATCCTTGATGAGGTCCATGAAGGGATCTATGGTATACATGCTAATGGACTCTAAATGATGAAACAAGTCATGCAATCGGGCTACTACTGGCTGACTCTAGAAAGGGATTACATCAACTATGCCTGTAAATGCCACAAATGCCAAATCTATGCAGAGAAGATTCATGTCCCTCCAGTACCATTGCATGTTATGATAGCCTCATGGCCATTTTCTATGTGGGTCATGGACATGATTGGACTAATCACCCCTAAGGCCTCCAATTGACATCGTTTCATCCTAGTTGCTATCGACTACTTCACTAAATAGGTAGAGGCAGCTTCTTATGCTAACGTCACTAGAGCTATCATATGCAAATTTGTGAAGTAGGACATCATCTATCAGTATGGCCTTCCCGAGCAAATCATTACGGATAATGCACGTAATTTGAAAAATAAGATGATGCAAGTAATCTACTCTTAGTTCAAAATTCAGCACCAAAATTTTGTCCTATACCATCCAAAAATGAATGGGGCAGTGAAAGTAGCCAATAAAAATTTTAAAAAGATAATCGAGAAGATGGCTGAGACGTACAAGGATTGGCATGAAAAGTTGCCATTTACTTTACATGCTTATCGCACAGTCGTATGAACTTCTACGGGTGCTATACCTCTTTCCTTAGTCTATGGCATGGAAGCTATTCTACCAATCGAGATAGAAATCCCGTCACTTAGAGTCCTAATGAAAAGCACAACTTGAAGAGGTTGAATGGGTTAAAGATCGATTTGAGCAACTTAATCTTATCGAAGAGAAGAGAATCAAAGCCATCTATCATGGGCAAATGTATCAAAAGCACATAATGAGAGCCTATGACAAAAAGGTCCATCCTCGTAGTTCTGAAAAGGTGACTTAGTGCTTAAGCAAATTTTCTTAATCCATAAAGATGTTCATAGAAAATAGACCCTAAATTGGGAAAGACCATACATGGTGAAGCGTGCATTATCTAGAAGAGCTTTAATCTCAACTGAAATGGATGGCAATGACCTGCCTAATCCTATGAACTTCGATTTCGTAAAAAAATATTATGCCTAAAAAGACTTTAGGATGAAAACCCGAAAGGGCATTCTATTAGCCCTTCGCCCACTATTTAAAAAAAATAAAAAACAACACAAAAAAAAAACCAACTTAAGTCAAAAACCTGAGAGGGCAGCTTAAGTAACCAAACCATTCAAACCAACTCAAGCCCAAACCATTATCAGCCTAAAACCAATCTTCTCTATAGTCATAACTTTGACTGAGACACCAAATCATAACTCACCCATCTGTTCTATGCTAACTAAACTTCATCCACACTTGCACTTGGAAAATGAAAAAATAACCAACTTTGAGGCCTCCATCCCACCATGGGGCAATCTGAGGAATCCTTTTATGACTTGGCCAACACCACAAGGATCATTTGCTCGAAAGAAAGTCTCTGAAAGCACTCTATGGAAAATTTATGTCATCAACATCGAAGCCAATCATCCGGGAAGACTTCTTTTGACTTTTTTATATTTTAAAATTTTTCAATCGAATGAGAATACAATTGTTTAATTTCTTGGAAAACCTTTTGTAACCTTACATTCCATGTTGCATCATGTTTGTCATTTAATTGATAATGCTAGATAATGAACAAAACTACTAACAGGATTTCATAGCATTGCTTAGAAAGATTGAACTTTGCGAGAATTTTTGTTAGATCTAGAGACCAAAAATGAACTTTAGGGCCATGGTTGGTCTCACTTTCTTTGATCTTGTATCCTAAGAAGTGTTCAAACTTTAACCCTAGAAAAGCCTATTAGAAAGAAGAAAGACTAAAATCCCGCTTCAATTAGCACCTAAACAACCAGGGTTCAACATATTTGAATAGTCAAAGAGGCTCTTTAGAGTTAGAATTGGCAAAGAAGCACCACTCATACTTGCTTATGAACTCTTTATAGCTAGAGCCTTTCAACATGAATCATTCGATTTCACAATCCTGTTATTACCATCATTGGTCATTAGGACAAGAAGCCATCTTATCAGATGTGAGAAGGATCCAAAATTGACAGATTATGCCTTTGGAAACACCACTTTTGCATCATTTAAACATGCATATGTATTCCTATGCATTCTACAAGATTTAATATATTTTAGGTACCATTCCTTATACAAAAGGCAAATCAATAAAGAGCGTAAGTTGCGACTTTCTGTTTCCAAAAACCTAAAAAAATCTTACGTAAGTACCTTCGACATCACAAGCTCAATAAAAATCGTCTAAGAAAGGTATTTAATCTCAATACTTTTTCTTTCTCGTCCTCAAAGAGCAAGGCCTTTTCTTTCTTATCCTTAAATAATAGGACCTTTTCTTTTCTTTGTCCTTAAAGAGTAGGACCTTTTCTTCCTTTGTCCTCAAAGAGCTGGACATTTTCTTCTTTGTCCTTAAAGAGCATGACATTTTCTTTATCTTTAAAGAGCAGGACCTTTTCTTTCATTCTAGTCCTTAAAGAGCAAGATGTATTTTCTTTTAAGCCTACACAAGCTGGTGGCACCCCTTTCATTTTAGTCTTCAAAGAGCAGGATGCATTTTTTTCTCTTTTAAGCCCACATAAGCTAGTGGCACCCCTTTCATTTTATTCCTTAAAGAGTATGACGCCTTTTCTTTCTCTTTTAAGCTTACATAAACTGGTGGCACCCTTTTCATTTTAGTCTTCAAAGAGCAGGATTCCTTTATTTTTTCTTTTAAGCCCACATAAGCTGGTGGCACCCCTTTCATTTTAGTCCTCAAAGAGTAGGATGCCCTTTCTTTTCCTTTTAAGCCTGCATAAGCTGGTGGCACCCTTTTCAGTTTAGTCTTCAAAGAGCAGGATGCCTTTTCTTTTTCTTTTAAGCCTACACAAGCTGGTGGCACCCTTTTCTTTTTAGTCCTTAAAGAGTAGGATTCTTTTTTTTTTCAAGGCCACACAAGTTGATGGCACCCCTTTCGTTTTAGTCCTCAAAGAACAAGATGCATTTATTTTTCTTTAAGCTCACACAAGCTAGTGGCACCCTTTTTATTTTAGTTATTAAATAGTAAAATGCCTTTTTTTTCCTTTTAAGCCCACGCAAGCTGGTGGCACCATTTTCCTTTTAGTCCTTAAAGAGCAAGACGCCTTTTTTTTTTAAGCCCACATAAGCTGGTGGCACCATTTTCGTTTTAGTCCTCGAAAAGTAGGATACACTTTTTTTTAAGCCCACACAAGTTGGTGGCACCCCTTTCATTTTAGTCCTCAAAGAGTAGGATACCTTTTTGTTGCTTTTAAGCCCACACGAGCTAGTGGCACTTATTTTCTTTTAGTTTTCAAAGAGCAAGACACATTTTCTTTCCCATTTAAAAAATGACCTAATACATTGCCTGAACAAAATGGTGTCTATTTATCTTTGCCCTGTTCCTAATACTTAGCAACGGTCAAAGAGGGGCAGCTATAGACACCTTATTTTGTTCGAACTAGTTTTTAGGTAGCTTAGGGGTTTAGGTAAAAAGTGACAAAATCAAAAAATATATATAGAGAAATAAAGCTTGCCTGGTGACAAAGTTTTTTCGAGAAGGCCTAAAATGCATATGGACCGCTTTAACAAAAAATGCAAAAATGAGGCATAAAAGGTTATTTTTAAGGTGTCATTAGAGTCATTCAGGTGAGTACGCGAGTCAATTTTCATCTCTTGGTGACCAAGATAAGACAACTCAAGGAACCTAAGGTATGCACGGGTCATATGGGTGCTTAAAAACTATCACGAGGCTTTCACATTACCAAAATTTTGAATTTCCATGTGTAGTAT
>JBBYHL010012842.1:0-11724 GCA_038381835.1 Adansonia madagascariensis
TCATATGTAATAAAAATATTTATTACATATTTTTAATACATTTACACATATATGTTATATATTACAAAAATACTATAATATACATAATGTATTTGCGTAAAGAATATTTAAAGATAATGTTTGTACGTAACGAATTACATTCAAATATTACCAAATTATCTACAAATATTATAGTTTTACATAAAAAATATTACCGTATCTATAAGGTATCTATGTAAAATACTATTTGAAGAAAAAATAACTACAATTTTCTCAAAATTAATTTTTAGTTTTTATTAAATATTTTATATATGTAGAAAATTAATTTTTTAGTAATTTTTTAAGTGAAAAAAATTCATATTTCTTTATTTTAATAATTTATTTAGCTATATTAGTAATAATTATATGATATTAAGAAAAAATAATTTTATAATAAAATACATTTTTTTATTAGTTGATAAGAATTACTACTAAAGATTAAAAAAATTATACGTATCATTAGAGTGAAGATAATGTTTGAATGAAATATACGTTATGAGTAATATATATGTGTAAAGAATCTTTAAAGATAATATTTATATTTAATTTATTACATACAAATATTACTAAATTACATAAAAATATTACCGTTTATATAAAAATATTACTAAATATGTAATATATGTATATAAAATATTCCTCTAAGAAACTTAACTATAATTTTCTCGAAATTATTTTTTATTTTTTATTTTTTATTAAATATATTATATATTTAGGAAATTAATTTTTCTTAAAATTTTTGAAGTGAAAAAAATTATCATATTTTTTTAATTTAATAATTTATTTGAGTATATTAGTAATAATTATATTATATTACGAAAAAAATAATTTTATGATAAAATTTATATTTTTTATTAGTTGATAAAATTACAACTAAACATTAAAGAAATTACACATAAATATTACAATTTACTTAATGTTTATATGTAATTTGTATTATATGTAATGTATATGTGTAAAGAATTTTTGAAAGTGATGCTTGTATGTTACTTGTTACATACAAACATTAATGAATTACACAAAAATATTATGATTTTATATAAAAATATTACTAAATCTATAATATATATATATATATGTAAATATTCCTTTAAAAAATAACTATAATTTTCTAAAAATTCAATTTTATTTTTATTAAATATATAATATATGTAGGAAATTAATTTTTATAGAAATGTTTGAAGTGAAAATTTTTTTATATATTTTTAGTTTATTAATTTATTTGGGTATATTAGTAATAATTATATTATATTAAGAACAAAAATTAATTTCATGATAAAATTTATATTTTTTATTAGTTGGTAAAATTACAACTAAATATTATAAAAATTACATATAAATATTACAATTTATATGGTGTTTATATGTAATTTGTGTTATATGTAATCTATGTGTGTAAAGAATCTTTGAAGATAATGTCGTATATAATTTGTTACATACAAACATTACCGGATTGCATAAAAATATTATGATTTTACATTAAAAACATTACAAAATCTATAATATATTTAAAATATTTCTTTAAGAAAATTAATTATAATTTTTAAAAATTATATTTTTTTATTAAATATAATATATATGTAAGAAATTAATTTTTGTATTATTTTGAAGTGAAAAAAATTACCATATTTTTTTAATTTCATAATTTATTTGGGTATATTAATAATAATTATATTATATTAAGAAACAAATTAATTTTTGATAAATTTTATATTTTTTATTAGTTGGTAAAATTACAACTAAACATTATGAAAGTACAAATAAATATTACAATTTACCTAAGGTTTAAACGCAATTTGTGTTGTATGTAAGTATTTTTGTCAAAAATATTTGAAGGTAATATTTGTATGTAATTTGTTATATAAAAAACATTATCAGATTACATAAAAATTAAATTTTTACATAAAAACATTATTAAATTTTTAATGTATGTATGTAAAATATTCTTTTAAGAAAATTAACTATAATTTTCTCAAAATTATTATTTATTTTTATTCAATATATTATATATGTAGAAAATTAATTTTTGTAATAATTTTTGAAGTGAAAAAAATTTTCATATTTTTTTAGTTTAATAATATATTTGGGTATATCAGTAATAATAATATTATATTAAGAAATAAATTAATTTTATAATAAAATTTATATTTTTTATTAGTTGATAAAATTACAACTAAATATTACTAAAGTTACACATAAATATTAAAATTTACATAATATTTATATGTAAAGTGTGTTATATATAATGTATTTAGTAAAGAATCTTTAAAGGTAATATTTGTATATAATTTATTACATATATACATTACCAAATTACATACAAACATTATAGTTTTAGATATAAACATTACCGAATCTATAATGTATTTACGTAAAACATTCTTTTAAGAAAGTTAATTATAATTTTTTCAAAATTCTTTTTTATTTTTATTAAATATATTGTATATGTAGAACTTAATTTTTTTAGTAATTTTTGAAGTAAAAAAAATTTCATATTTAATAATTTATTTTATTATATTAGTAATAATTATATTATATTAAGAAAAAAATTAAGTTTATGATAAAATATATTTTTAATTAGTTAATAAAAATTACGGCAATACATTTAGACATTACAATTTACATAATGTTTTTATGTAATTTGTGTTATATGTAATGTATTTTTATAAAAAATCTTTAAAGGTAATGTATCTATGTAAAACATTCTTTTATGTAATTAGATACAAACATTATAGTTTTACATATAAACATTATCGACTCTGTAATGTATCTATGTAAAACATTCTTTTAAGAAAGTCTGTTATAATTTTCTCATAGTTATTTTTATTTTTTATTAAATATATTACATATGTAGAAAATTAATTTTTTTAATAATTTTTGAAGTAATTTTTTTTTTCATTTTTGTATTTTAATTGGTATATTGGTGCTAAATATATTATATTAAAAAAATTAAGTTTACGATAAAATATATATTTTTTTATTAGTTAGTAAAAGTTACAACTAAAAATTATGACAATACACATAAGTATTACAATTTACATAATATTTATATATAATTTATGTTATATGAAATGTATTTATGTAAAAAGTTTTTGAATGTAATGTTTTTATGTAATTTACTATATATAAACATTAAAGTTTTATATATAAAAATTATCGAATCTGCAATATATCTATGTAATACATTCTTTTAAGAAAATTAATTATAATTTTTTCAAAATTATTTTTTATTTTTATTAAAAATACTATATATGTAGAAAATTAATTTTTTAATAATTTTTGAAGTAAAAGAATTATTTTTTAATTTATTAATATAATTTTTAATTTTAGTACTACTAATAAGTTTCCCATGCATTCATACACTAATTGAATTATCCTTCCAAGTAAAAGGGATGATATAATCTCACAGATTTTTTAAAGACATGTATATTTCGTTTTTTACACACTAATAATTAATAATGAAATTTTTTAATTTCATAATCGAGATTAAAAATTACCACATATTATATCTATTTTTAAATATATATTAAAGGGTATATGTCACCTTATAAATTTGTTTGTAAAATCTAAAAATTTTAATGACATGAATGAAATGATTTTTCATACACACACACACACACATATATATATATCTGTAATGAACCCATTCCTGAGTTTTTTCAACAAGTACATGTAAAGAATTTGAATTCTTAGTGAAATGGACCTTCGATTCAATAAATTTGAACCAACCTTTGTCATCCCAATCAAATAAATATGAAAACTTGTAAGTAATGGATGTACAGATCATTAGAATATTTTTGTGCAAGCTGAAGATTGCAACTGGTATTGATAAGGATAACAAGATAATGGAGAATGATAAGGATTACAAGATAATATCCTTTTGTAACTGATAATCTTGGATAAAAATCAAATAATCTTATAAAAATCAAATTATCTTGTAATTGATAATCTCCTCTAGGAGTTATCATCTAGGAGTACAAATCATAACCCCCTATGAAACTAGTATAAATAGGGGTCATTTCATTATATTCAGCATCAAAAAATAACAAATTCTCTTTTTCAATTGAGAGTCATTTCTGTCTTCTAATTTTTGAGCCATATTTGGTATCAGAGCCGAGTTCCAGAGACGGAGAGTGTCTCAAAAATAGCCTGAAGTTGAAGACTTCGAAGTAGTCCGATAAGAGCCATCATTGTCACCTTCAAAATTCATAGTTTTGGCCATTTTTTAGCCAAAAAGAGATCTTCATCGTGTTTAGGAGGTCGAAAAACCTTGGACTGAAAAGTTTCATCACCGGAAGGTATAGCACGCGCTCTCACATGCCACCATCGAAAGACCACACACCTGTTACACACTCCACGTGCCAGCCAGGGGTTAAAGATGACCACGTTAGCTGCCACATCAGCACTGAGGTGTCAAGTCAATGACACATCAGCCTCACATAACGTGCCACATGTCACATCCATAACATCATCGCCTAATCGGCACAGTTGCCTAGTCATTGCCACGTCATCCAACCACAAGCTGCCATGTGTCACTTTCGGCACATCATCATCCATGTCAGCCCTTTGTCCAATCATCACCGCGTTGCCCAACCATTACCTGCCATGTGTCTTTAACTACCATGTCATCACCCTGTTAGCATATTTTTCCTTAATTACATTCTGACCCCTAAGCTATTCAAATTTTAATACAACCCCTTATCTTTTCAAAATTTCTTATCAACCCCTTAACTTTTTAAAATTACAAATTAACCTCTTAATTTTTTAAAATTACACCTAAGCTTTAAATTTCTTAAAATTTTATTTTGACCCCAACTTTTGAACTTAATTCCTAATTTCATCCTTAAGCCATACCCCTTGTTTTCACTAGCCTACAATATGCCTCCAAGACAAAGATCTATACACGAAGTTGAGATAGAAGAATTGAGACGACAAGTTCAATTACTACAAGAGATGGTGAATGTTCAACGAGCCCAGTTGGATGCACAAGGAAGGGAAATAGAAGATGATTTGGATAGTAGCGACATTTCATCAGTTGGCAATCATTGACCTAGGAGACCAACAGTCCACAACAGCAATATCAAAGTAGACATTCCAGATTTTGAAGGGAAGCTCCAACCAGACGAGTTCGTAGAGTGGCTCTAAACAGTTGAGCGAGTCTTCAAATATAAAGAGGTGCCAGAGGACCAAAAAGTCAAAATTATTGCCATCAAGCTTAAGAAGCATGCTTCCATATTGTAGGAAAATCTTAAGAAGAAGCGTGAGCATGAAAGGAAAAGCAAGATTCAAATGTGGGAAAAAATGCGATGCAAGCTCACATGTAAGTTCTTACCCGAACATTATTATCAAGAATGTTTTCTTCAACTACATAATCTCTGCCAAAAGACTCTATCTGTAGAAGAATATATTAGGCAATTTGAAAAGCTCATGATGAAATATGATATCCAAGAAAAAGAGGAGCAAACGATAGCCCGCTACCTTGGAGGGTTGAACACTAACATCGCCCATCAGGTCCAACTTCAATAATACTAGACTTTAGATGACGTCATTCGTCTAGCCATTTGTGTTGAGAAGCAGTTACCCAGAAGACCTTTTTACTAACTTCCTTCCTCTACCAAGAATTTTTCTGATATTTGTAGAACTCCAGTTCAGCAACCTAGCTCTTCAACCAAGACTCTACCTAAAGCTGCCAGAGAATCCAGCTCCAAAGCACCTAAGTACTTTAAATGCCAAGGTTTCGGTCACATTGCTTCAAAATGTCCCAACCGTAAGGTTGTCACCATTATTGAAGGAGAAACTTAACCAGCATCTGAAGAAGAAAATGAGCCCGTATTTGATGAAAAGCCAGTATTTGATGAAAAAATCATTCCCATCAACCATGGTGAAACACTGGTGATTAGGCAAAGCTTGCACACAGCGCAAGCAAAAGAAGAGTCATGGCTACGTCATAATATTTTTCACACCCGCTGTATTACCCAAGGCAAAGTATGTAATGTAATCATTGACAATGGAAGCTGTGAGAATGTAGTATCCAACTACATGGTGGAGAAACTAAACCTATCCACTCAAGTTCATCCACATCCATACAAATTACAATGGTTCAATAAGGGAAATGAGGTAAAAGTTTTTAAATGATGCCTTATTTCTTTTTCAATTGGCAAGAAGTATCAAGATGAAGTATGGTGTGATGTTGTTCCCATGGATGCTCGTCATCTTCTACTGGGGAAACCCTGGCAATATGATCGCTATGCTCTAAACGACGATCATGCGAACACTTATTCCTTTGTAAAGGATGGAGTGAAGATCAAGCTAGCACCATTGCCACCTAGTGAATATAACCAAGGCAAGAATGAGTCCAACTCATTAGTGTCTTTAATTACCCAAGAACAATTCAAGGTGACGAAAGTGAAAGCCCAAACCATGGGATTGGTCCAGTTGCTTGAGTCAAATGAAGGAACCACCATTCTACCAGAAATTAAACAACTGCTAGCTAAATTTCTAGATATCGTACTCAACGAAATTTCATCTAGACTGCCACCTATACGTGATATCCAACATGCAATTGACCTATCTAAGGAGTAGTAATTCCTAATAAACCTACTTACAGGATGAGTCCCCAGGAACATGCTAAAATTCAATGACAAGTTGAAGAGTTGTTAAAGAAAGGAATCTAAAAGTAAAATTTAAGATACAAGGCTCAGTGTGACAAGCAAAGGAGACAATAGACTTTCAAAGTAGAAGACTTGGTATGGATACACTTGCGAAAGGAACGATTTTCAAACCAACCAAATTCTAAGTTATCACCTCGAGCCGATAGTCCATTCAAAGTTGTGCAAAAAATCAACAACAATATGTACAAAGTTGAACTACCAGGCATTTATGGAGTCTTTACTACTTTTAATGTTGCTGATCTTTTGCCATACTTTAAGGACAATGCTGGGTTTGACTCGAGGGCGAGTCTAGTCCAACCCGAGGAGAATGATAAGGATAACAAGATAATAGAGAATGATAAGGATTACAAGATAATATCCTTTTGTAACTGATAATCTTGATAAAAATCAAATAATCTTATAAAAATCAAATTATCTTGTAATTGATAATCTCCTCTAGGAGTTATATTCTAGGAGTACAAATCATAACCCCTTGTAAAACTAGCATAAATAAGGGTCATTCCATTGTATTCAGCATTAAGAAATAACAAATTCTTTTCTTCAATTAAGAGTCATTTTTCTCTTCTAATTTTTGAGCCAGGTATTACACACGTCATAATGGAGATTTTTTTTATGCAATGTCTATCAACATTATTCAAAGATCCCTAAGGTTACATTACCTCGATTATGTAATCTTTTATTGTTCCATACAAGAAAAAGGCATAAAACCTTAATAACTATGGCATTTTCTAATAATTTACCACAAGAATATTGCCCGTCATCTAGAAAAAACCCTAAATCCTAGGTGATTAAATAGTTAAACCTTAAAAAGGTGTAGCAGCTAGGGCCTTAGGCTTGGGTTTCTCAACAATGGCTTGTATCTGAAGATGTATTTTGCAATGCATATCTTATCAACTTTGTTGGGTCAATAACTCAAGCCTCCAACAAGTTTTCATACTTGTCTATCATGGTATTGTAATCGATCTTTCACTTATTACTCTTCACTTTCTCAACCACCACATCACCTTCCACTTTAGCATTTTGAGCTAAAAATGCATGTCATGTAACTAGAGCTTGCATGGAAACATAACTAATCAGTATAGTTTTAAAAATTGATCTAGTTTGCACTTATTGCAAGTTCATATTTATGACATCTATTTATGTAGTCCTTCTAGTAAAATAGAGTTTCCAAAATAGTTAAACCAAATTCCATCATCATTTAGACAGCAAATCATAAATGAGTTTGCCTTCTGTATGATGTCGTCTCTTAGGCGGTCATCCACATCTTCAAGTTTCTCCTTATTTGCAGGGACATAAGTTGAGAGATAAACTAATGTAGCACTAACACCAAGCACAATTCCTTCCTCTATGGCAGCAAATGTAGCATTCTTGGCATTTTTAATATACAACTTATGATTTTCAAGTTTAGTCACTATTGCAGCCTTTACTTTAATGACAGCAATGCCATCCAATAGTTAAGTAATCCTTTTTGCCAATTTTTAAAAGCCATAGACATAATCTATCTCTGCTAGCCTTTTCTTTAATTTTGCCTCCTTAGCTTGTATCTCTCCTTTCAAGCAACTTAAGGAATTAGTTGAGTTCAATCCTTGGTAATGATCACTTTCCTAGCTATACTTAACTGCTCGATTGAGGTGTTTTCAACTAGCAAACCCAAATCACTAGCATGGGACTCGACGCCTATAGTTTAGATATTGAAACAAACATTTGAAAATAAAATGTAATGTTTCAATAATTTAAAAAAATAGACAATAATTTACATACCAGTTAGAATGGCAATATCTTGAATGAGAGCTTTTCTTCTTTCACCAAAACTATAAGGTTTAATAGCCGCAACATTAAGGATGCCTTTTATAGCTGAAATCTTTTGTCAATTATTAATCTTGTTATAAGTACCATATTATAAAACATGGATTAGTAAAACAATGTGGCACTAGCCATTGAAATAATTTTTTTTTAAATTCTATCTCAATAATGGCAACTATATTAGAAAATACTTCATATGCTTTATCAATCCTTCAGTATCTTAATAATTGAAATAGTAAAAAAAAGTAAAGTCGTTTTCCTTCAGAGCATCCAATTTTAGAAAACTCGAACCCAAATAAAGCATCATTTCAATCTTATGTTGGATTACAATGGAGCTAGCACATTACCTTGACTAACCTCTATAAGTTAAAAATATGAAAGATGTGCACCAAAAATAAAGTATATCAGCAAGTGCCTTAAATGTCACACAGCACTTCTTATTCCTACAAATTAAACCCATATACATTAAGAGCCTCATAGAATTCCCAAAAAAAAAAAATCCAAATCAGGTATGTTCTATAAAATATCTTAAATATTGGGGGAGTATAAAAATACCAAACCTCAACTATTAATGCATAAAAAAACTTAATTGACTTAAAAAGGCCCCATACAATCATATAATTTTACTTAAGACTTTATTTTTCTCATGGAAGTAAGCTTTAATTTGTACTTGGATGCATGAGATTCAAAGATCCTATACCAGATGAATTAAAAAGCAAAATTATAAATTATTCAAAAAGACAATTAGGTAATTATCAATAATTACCCAACTTTTCACCATCAAATTAAGAACATATGAAAATTAAATAAATTTAAAAAAATTAAACTTACAACAAAAGGAAAAAGATATTTCATTTGCTTTAAACTAAAAAAACCTACAAAAATCCATAAAAAAATAAAGGGAACCAAATGGTTTTTCAATACTGAAAAGAAAATGACTTTATCAAACAAAAAAG
This sequence comes from Adansonia madagascariensis, assembly GCA_038381835.1. Lineage (NCBI taxonomy): Eukaryota > Viridiplantae > Streptophyta > Magnoliopsida > Malvales > Malvaceae > Adansonia > Adansonia madagascariensis. The sequence continues at coordinate 9,449 of JBBYHL010012842.1, forward strand.
TTTCTTTATAAAAAGAAGGTAAGAAAAAAATGTAGACAAATGAATAAAGTTCTTAAATAAAAATATTTTACTTGGTTTTGAAGGGTTTTCAGAATTTTAAGGATTCCTTAATTTTTACAAGGTAGGAGTGGTGTTTTTTTTGTAAAGTTCAACTTCGATGATTTTGGGAGGGAGGAACCTAAATAAAAGATGTGCTTGGGGTTTCGATGCTCAGAGGTTCAAAATAAGATTTCAAAATTTTAGGGTTTCTTTAATTTTTACAAGGCAAGAGTGAAGTTTCTTTGTAAAGTTTAGTTTCAATGATTTTAGAAAGGGATGGAGCTAGATGAAAGAGGCGCTTGGGGTTTCGATGCTTATAGGTTCGAAATAAAGTTTCAAAATTTTAAGGTTTCTTTAATTTTTACAAGGCAAGAGTTAAGCTTCTTTGTATAGTTCGGCTTTGATGATTTTAGAAAGGGAAGGAGCTAAATGAAAGAGGCGCTTGGGGTTTCGATGCTCATAGGTTTGAAATAAGGTTTTAAAATTTTAGGGTTTCCTTAATTTTTACAAAGTAAGAGTGATGTTTCTTTGTAAAGTTCACCTTCGATGATTTTAGAAGGGAAGAAGCTAGATGAAAGAGGTGCTTAAGGTTTCGACGCTCAGAGATTTAAAATAAGGTTTCAAAATTTTAGGGTTTCCTTAATTTTTACAAGGTAAGAGTGATGCTTCTTTATAAAGTTTAGCTTTGATGATTTTAGAAGGGAAGAAGCTAGATGAATGAGGTGTTTAGGGTTTCGATTCTCAGATTTAAAATAAGGTTTTAAAATTTTAGGGCTTCTTGATTTTAAAAGAGAAAGTTTGGCTGTTGGGGTAACAATTACCGGGCTAAATGGTTGAATTAATTTTTATTTTATTTTGCTTTCAACGACTTAGATGAACGATTTTTCATCCAACAATCAAATTTCTCTAAGCTCATATGAAGTTGATGTTAAAAATTGTTTCTCAAAATTTTTCAATTTCCTTGGTTTTAAATTTCTAGGAAGTTTATGAATGTTATTGTCTTTTCTTTATTGGTTTAACATATCAATGCTTGTATTATTATTTTTTCTGCACGGTTTTATATTCTGTTTCAAATTTGATTAATTTTGCTCTGCAATTTTCATGGGTTTAATGTGCTATATTTTTTTGTGATCAGTATTTATCGATTGATTATATTAAATTTATGTCTTTAATCTCTATTTATATATATTGTTTATACATATATCTAATTCCTTTTAATCGATGGAGTGGATTTTTTTCCTTTTCAGTGATTAATTTCATATATATGTGTTTGCATTTGTTTATTTTCCTTATTTATTTAAATCATTATGAGATTTAACTTGCTTAAAACAAGTTTGAATAGCGTACTAAAAATTGATCTTATTATTTTAAAATAATAGATGGCACAATCGACTATCAATAATATAAGTTCATCACCTGAGAAGTTAAATGGTGTAAACTTCAAACTATGGCAACATAAGATGTTGCATTACTTAACCACTCTAAATCTGACCTGGTATTTATCGGTGGAGGCTCCAATTCTTAAAGAAAGAGAAGCAAATAATTTTGAGGTGGCCTCGGTGGATGCATGGAAATATTCAAATTTCCTATACAAGAGTTATATCCTCAATGGATGGGATAAAACGTTATATAATGTGCATAGTCCAATAAAGATAGTGAAAGAGCTGTGGGAGTCCTTGGATAGGACGCATAATACCAATGATACCAACACGAAGAAATTCATAGTTGGCCAATTTCTGGACTTCAAGATGATAGACTTAAAAATTGTGATTCAGTTAATAATCGAGGAGGATATTTGTGATTTAGAAAGGAAGGTGGTGATCAAATTATGTATGTCGAGGCAAATGTTATCGAACATTTGCAAAAGAGGAAAAAGTTGTTTCCAATTCTTACCAAAGCAATAAGAAAGCTGGTGTCAATATGTTCATGGGTACTTATGTATGGAACAAGCCCAGACACCATGCTAAAGACTGTTGTCATAACCAAAATAAGAAAGCTCAAAGCAACTTAATCATTGACGATAAGATTGGGCTTACCATTTTTATTATAAAGTGAATATGGTGGAATACCTAATGACTTGGTGGGTTGATACCAATGCCGCTTGTCATGTGTGTTCTAACAAGAAGAGTTTTTCCAAGTATAAAGAAGCTGCTCATAATAAGCAATTATTTCTGAAAAACTCTTCGATATGTGAAATACGAGGCCATGCTAAGGTGGTGCTCAAAATGACATTCAAG